>CAUYLG010029079.1:0-93016 GCA_963573385.1 Cacajao melanocephalus
GCCTGACCTCAAATGATTTACTCACCTTGGCCTCCAAAAGTGCTGGGATTATAGGCGTGAGCCACTCCGACAGGCCTATTTGCTGCATGTTTTAGCAGATGTCACTTCTCCTCTCTGGGTTTCAGTTTGCTCATCTGTAAATGGGAATATTCAAACCTTGTAGGAGGAGATGAAGGATAAGATGAGATAATGCACAAAATATAATAACCAAGTATTTAATAGGCAAAAATCATTACTATAATTGTTCTTTCTTGAGGAAGCCATAGGCTGCATTTAAATGTTCTGCAGAGCTGATTCTGCCTCTGGGACTCAGGACCATGCTAAATATTTGTTTCAGAAAGACCCTGCCCCTGCCCCTCTCCAACCCCACAATTTTCATTCTATTCTAGATGTTTGCTTGTGTGTTCTCCACTGCCCAAACCCAGGTGGGCATTCTGCAACAAAATGCCTTGAGTAAGACATTTTTATGGTTAAAATGACCAAAATACAACTCAAATGGACTTTCTAAAAAGAGAATAATTAATTTTGGCTTACAGACATCAAAATTTACAAGGGATTGCTTCAGGTATGGCTTGATCCAGGCTCAAAGAAAGCTCATGAGATCTTAGTTTCTCTGCATCTCTACCTTCCTCTAGGCTTCAGCTGCCCTGATGATAGAAAGATAGTGTGCCAGGAGGCCAAGCTCACTTCTCCCAGATGCCCAAATCCACAAGAAGCTAGAACCTTTCTCTCCCAGCCAAAGGCTTATTGGTTCTGATTAGGTTACCTGCTTGTTTCTGAACCAATCACTGTGGTGAGAGAGGGATATGGGCCACGCTGATTGGCTTAGGCCAGGCAGGACCTATTTTTGGAGGTGAGTGTGCAGTCAATCCCATGCAAACCCCACTGTTGGCAGAAATGTGGATTCTGGAGATCATCAGTGCCAGAAGAGGTTGAGGGGTAAAATGATGCTGGGGCCGCAATCAACTGATGTCCCAACGTTTGTTTTCAAATAAATAACAAGTTTTCCATTAGAAACTCAGCAATACAGCAGGATTGAAGGAGCCTCTCTCTCTCTTTCTGTCTGAACTCATTTCCAGTGCCATGTTGCCTGAAAATAACAAGGTTGAAGTCAGAGTGATGGATGGGGGCAACATTGACTCGGCGGTAATTTTGCCTGGAAGCCGTAGCTATTTTGGGCTCCTGCTGAGCCCTGGTTTAGCTTAGCTGGTTAGACAGTGGGGCTCATGAGGTCAAGGGTATGAAGAAGGAGCAGAAGCATGGGACTGGAGGCAGAAGTCCTGGATCCTGATCATGCTCTGCCACTTTTCAGCCAGAAACCTTGAGCAAAGTCACGTATCTTCCCTGGATCACCATCTCCATGTGTCCCTCAAATGTCCTTTTATCCTGCCTCACCTCCTCCATTAGGTCACCCCTATACATCTCTCATCCCAAGACTGACTGCCCATCCCAAGACTGCATGGGATGCTCCTCCGCGTGCCTCCTGTATAGCCTTCGACTTCTGAGTTCAAATCCTAGTTCTCCCACTTACTTACTGAATTGACTTTGGACAAGTTTTTCAATTTCATTGTGTCTCAGTTTCCTTGTCTGTCAAATGGGGATACTGTGACTAGTGCCTGTCTCAGGGGGTTGTTGCAGTGATTACAATGGATAATTTATGTAAGCATTTAACACAGGGCTGGGCTCAGCAAATGCTAGCTTGAAAGAATGGTTCTGAAATCGAAGTGGAATAACAAGCCTATGAAATAAAACTTCTCCCTTACTGTGAAAGATACGTGGAGCTGTGTTTTCGTACCATCCTCTCCTGCACCTCAGTATCTAGCAATGTGCCTGGTGTATAGCAAGTGCTCGGTACAATTTGTTAAATCAGTGTCCTAGTTCAGCATGTTCTAGGGTAGTCGTCCTCAACCTCTGGGCCACACAGCGGGAGGTGAGCAGTGGGTTAGTGAACAAAATGTCCTCTGTATTTACAGCCACTCTCATCACTCACATTACTGAGCTCTGCCTTCTGTCAGATCAGCAGTGGGATGAGATTCTCATAGGAGCACAAACCCTATGGTGAACTGTGAATGTGAGGGATCTAGGTTGCACACTCCTTATGAGAATCTAATGCCTGATGATCTTTCACTGTCTTCCATCACCCTTAGATGGGACTGTCTAGTTAGAGGAAAACAAGTTCAGGGCTCCCACTGATTCTACTTTGTGGTGAGTTGTATGATTATTTCATTATATGTAACAATGTAATAATAATAGAAATAAAGTGCACAATACATGTAATGCACGGAATCATCCAGAAACCACCCCCCTCACCCTCTGGTCCACAGAAAAATAGTCTTCAGTGAAACCAGTCCCTGGTGCCAAAAAGGTTGGGGACCTCCTGTTCTAGGGTACTCCCCTAGCTCTGCTGAGAGCACAGAATTGCAAAATTAGGCTGTCCATGAGCCTCAACAGAAATGTCAAGTTTGAAAGGCCAGTGGGAGCTGGTAGGAGGAGGCTTCCTGTGTGACTGATTCGAGTAGTGCCAAAGTCACTCCTCTTCTTGAAATCCCATTCTTGGCTCTCTCTGCTTCCCACCCACCCAGAGTTTGGACTTTAGGAAGACCCTTCTGACATGCAAACATCTGCATAAAAATCCACGATCACCATCTTCTCACTGGCTTTGAAGAGCTCATTAGACTGGCAGCATGTATGGGAACAGGGCACGGGGCAGTACGTTTTCCAGGGTCATGAGTGGAGGGATGAAGAAGTCAGAGAGAGGCTACCTCACTGGGTGAGACGAAAGGTAGCCAAAGAGCATACTGTTGGTTTTGCCCAGAACTTGACTGGCAGTGACTCTGTAAATTTGGTTGGCAGTGTTGATATAACACCCCAAACAAGGTCCCTGCTATTTGAGCAGCACATTAAAGACCCAAGGGAAGTTATTTTACTTGGCAGCTTCTCCTCAGGGTGACCAAGAAGCTGAAGGCAGAGGCTGTGCTCCCAAAGCCTTCTTGTACTGGGAAGAGGAAAATAAGCCCCATAGAACCTGTGGCAGGCAGCTTGCGTTTCTCTTCCCAGAGGCATCCTCTAAGCTGTATGCTGGCAGTGTTCTCTAGCCAAAGAAAATGTCCCGGATGTATGTGTGTGAGCTCGTATGTGTGTCTTTCAAACAAGAACCACCTTTCAGCCTTACCTTTATTCTTTTTTTCTGTTATGGGTTAGTTTTAGCACAACTTATTGCTTAGCTAAGTTAGGAAACTCACTTAAGGCAGGTCCAGCACTATGCTGTGTACTCACTACACACACAGAGAGAAACAGGAAAATCAGCGATCTTGATGACATTGATGATGGTGATGACAAAGACGATGACAAGACAACAGCGATGATGACGGTGATGATGTAAACATCGCTGCTGCTGAGGATGGCAGGGATGATGATATTGACAACAGTGATGACGATGATGATCATAAGAACAAAAATCTACTGCCCAGTACTCTTCTAAGTGCTTTCATTTAACTTACTGATTTATCTAAGTCCCACATCACTCTGTGAGAAAGAATCTGTGATCACTGAGTCCATCACTTGCTAGTTGTATGCTGCTAGGCAAGTTACTTCACCTCTCAGAGATTCAGTAACCCTATCTGTAAAATGGAAATAAAAATAGCAGTTCTAGGTAACATGCTTAGTCAATGCCTGACACGATGCAAGTGTTCCAGAGGTGATGCTTACGCAGCCCCACTTGATCCTCCTGTCCACTCTGTGAAAGAGGAAGTATTTTTATGACCCTGATTTTAGAGAATAGTGGAAAGTTTCTCCCAGCTGGGAATGGCTGAGCTGGGGCTCAAAGCTAGTCATGGGATTTCAGTCCTGTGTGCTTGCAGAAGCTGTTTTAGGCATCTCTGCAGGGCTATTTCTGATCCAGAGGGGTCCCTGGGCGAAGGCTGGGCTCAAAGGTTCACACGAGACCAGACCGGCTTCAGAGTAAACAGAGCAGCCTTCAGCCAGGGTAAAGATGAGCTAAGGTGGGAGAGGCTGGTACTTTTGTGCTCATGAAATGAATCGCCGGACTAGTACGGGTGGCAGAGGCACAAGTCACTCAAATCTCTTACCTCCCACCTAAGAAGGCTGATGATGCTTCTTGATTTGGAGCCAAAAGAACCTAGATAGTTTTTCAGCTCTGCAAATGCACAGATATCCATATTGCTGGAATTATATCATCCATTATGGTGGCCACTGGCTATGTATGGCTATTGAGCATCTGAAATATGGCGAGACTGCAGTAAGGTGTGCTGGACATGTGAAATACACATCAGATTTTTAAATCTTGGCATGAAAAAAAGAATGTGAAATATCTCATTAACAACGCCTTACACTTATGTTAAAATGACATTTTAGATCTAGTAGATTAAATATATTATCAAAATTAATTTCACCTGTTCCTTGTTTTTTTAACATGACTTCTAGAAGATTTTAAGTTATGTCTATGGCTCACATTGTATTTCTCTGCTCTGTAGTTTGTAGTCTACTGAGGTAATTAAACAGCTGGATTAAGAGTTTCCATCCTAGAGTCAAACAGAGCTGAATTCAAATCCCCATTTCACTTCTAACCAGCTGTGTGACCTTGGGCAAGTTGCTTCCCTTCTCTGGGCTTCAGTGTACCTGCCTATAAAATAAAGGAAAATATTTGGGAAGATTTTTGTCAAACTGTATGATTTTAAATAAGAATTCTTTTTATTCCTAAACGAAAAAGAAATACTATCAGAAACACTGGCAACTATTATTGATGAGGAATTCTGCTTGTCTTGAGAAAGGATGGGCTTTGCATTCAGTCAATTCAAATCCAGCCAGAAGCACAGAGATGAACCATTGTCGAGAATAAACGTATCATTTCTAGAGATTCTGGAAATCCTGAGGGGTCCCTTGAACCATAGTGGGCTGTCAGAGACCTCTAAGAAGCTGGAACTATGGGAGAGGAAGGGGGACCATGATCTCTTTCAATATTCACATCTTACGGACAGGTCAATGGTAACTTGTTCAAGGTCGCACTGCGAGTAGGTGGGAGAACCTATCCAGGGTCTGGTTCATGATTACTTGCTATACTTTGTCATCACACCCAATTATCACAAAAGTCCTATTTTTAGCCCAATTTAAAGATGAAGAAACAGGATCAAAGAGGTTAAGGCACTTGTCTATGGTCACGCAGCTGCAAGTGGCAGAGGTGGTACTCAATGCCAGATATACTGGGCTGAAGAGTGTCCCCCAAAACTCCACGTCCATCTGGAACCTCAGAATTGGATCTTATTTGGAAATAGCGTCTTTGCAGATATAACTAGTTAAGTCAAGCTCATACTGGATTCAGGTGGGACCTAAACTCAGTGACTGGTGTCCTTATAAGAGGAAGCAGAGATAGGCAGACACACAGAGAGAATGCCACGTGAAGACAGAGAAAGATCAGGGTCACACCTCTATAAGCCAGCAAGTGCCAAAGATCACCAGCAACTGCTAGAAGCTGGGAGAGGGGCACGGATCAGATTCTTCCTCAGTGCCTCCCGAGAGGACCAACCCTGCCACCACCTCGATTTTGAACTTCTGGCCCACAGAGCTGTGAGAGAATGAATTTTTGTTGTTTTAAGTCAGCCAGTTTGCACTACATTGTTACAGCAGCTTTAGGAAGCTAACACACCAGGTGCCATGGTGTGAACGTTTGTGTTCTCCAGATTCACAAGCTAATGCCCTAATCTTCAATGAGAGGTGATTAGGTCATGAATGAGATTGGAGATCTTGCAAGAAGAAACAGGAGATAGCTTGCTTCCCCTCCCCTCCTCTCTCTCTGCCATGGGAAGACACAGTGAGAAGACCAGGAACTGGAAATCCTGACGGGTCCCTTGAACCCTAGTGGGCAGTCAGAGACCTCTAAGAAGCTGGAACTATGGGAGAGGAAGGAGGACCATGATCTCTTTCAACATTCATATCTTACACTGGACCTGCTGGCACCTTGATCTTGGACTTCCCAGACTCCAGAACTATGAGAAACAAATGTGTGTTGTTTAAGCCTCCCAGTCTAGAGGGCTAAGACACTTTGCTGCTTCACTGTCAAAGCCCCAGCTCATCCTGGGGCACTGTCGAGATGTCCTCCTCCCATCCTCAGCCCAGACCCTCCCACCAGCCACCAGCCTGAGCAGCTGCCGAGCCTCAGAGTGGCCCCACTGGCTCTGGGCTATGAGAAAGGCCTTCTGCTCCAGGCATGGTGAGCTCTTGCAAATTACTGTTTTCAGTTGAAAAGAGGCTCCAGAGGGCTCTTCAGCTGCTCAGCAGGAGACATGAAGGCTCTTAAATTAACTCAGAGAATCAGAAGCTTCTATGGCTGATGGCCAGGAGGCCCCCCACCCTCCCTGCCTTCATCCTATCCCTTGGTCAGGCCTGGGAGGGGCAGTGATGCCTCTGGGGGTTCCCACAAGGGCAGCCTTGGTGGAGGCCAGATCCAAGTCGCCTGTGGACTGATTGGCAGGTGGATGCTGGGGTCAGGGGATGCTGAATGAGGCTCTGCTGTTTCCAGGGGGTCAGCATCCTTCTGTCTCCTATGGTGAAGGGGCCTGAGTGGGCTTCCTGTCCAGCCAGGCCTCCTGTCACTGGTCTGTACACACAGTGGGCCTTTATTTGGTCCAATCAGAAGGCAGGAAGCCATTGAGGAAGAGCTGGTTCCCAGCTCACTCTGTGTGTGTGCCAGGGACTATCAGGGGTTTGAACACCCTTGACCTACCAGATGATCTGGCATAAACTCACCTCTATCTCCACCTTAGCTTGGGCCATTCTCCCCAAAGCATGTTGTGGGCATTCATCCAACCACGCTCCTTGAATGCGGGCTGTTTGCCAGGCCCAGTTATGCACTTTACAGCATTATCTCACTTGATCTTTTCAAACCCCTGTGCTGAATTGTGATCACTGACCCCACTTAACAGATGACAAAATCGAGGCCCAGTTACTTGCCCAAGTTCCCAGAGCTGAGAAGTGGCTGAGCAGGATTTGGATGTTAGTCTGTCTTGCATCGAGTCCACACTCCTTCCCGTAGTAGTCTGGGCAGCTTCTCTGCTTTCCACCCACACTCCCTCCCCATGCATGTAGGCATCTTGCCCTTAAAAATATTCAAGGCTGAAGCTGCCTTACATAGAGTGGGATAATTAAGAGACTGGGCTCTGGTGTCAGACGTTTGCAGGCTCAAATCCCAGCTCTACCACCTGTCAGCTGAGTGCCTCAGTTTCCTCACCTGTGAAATAGAGATAATCATGGATCTTGATTCGGAGGCTCCTGCAGGGATTTGGTGAGCGAATGTGGGAACAGCCTGGCACTTGGTACATGAGTCCTCACATGGTAGCCAGAGTCTGATGTGATTGCTGGACAGTGTCCTCCAAACCAAGGAAGCTAATGAACATTGGGTCACTCTTACTGCCAGACTGTGCTCATCCCACAAAATGTCTTTGAGCTCCTAATTTTAATTTTATTTATTTTTTATTTTTTAGAGATAGGGGTTTGCTCTGTTGCCCAGGCTCAAGAGCAGTGGCACAAGCGTAGCTCACTATAGCCTCAAACTTCTGGGCTTAAGGGATCCTTCTACCTCAGCCTCATAAGCAGCTAGGACTACAGGTGCATGCCACTGCACGTGGCTAACTTAAAAAAATGTTTTTGTTGTTTGCAGAGATGGGGTCTTGCTTTGTTGCCCAGGTTTGGTCTTAAATTTCAGGCTTCAAGCAATTCTCCTGCCTCAGTCTCCCAAAAGGGCTAAGATTATAGGTGTGAACCACCATGCCCTGCCTTCTTGAGCTTCTATTTATTTATTTATTTGATGGAGCCTCACTCTGTCAGGAGGCTGGAGTACAGTGGAGTGATCTCGGCTCACTGCAACCTCCACCTCCCAAGTTCAAGCGATTCTCCTGCCTCAGCCTCCCAAGTAGCTGGGACTACAGACACACACCACCACACCCAGCTATTTTTAATCTTTTTAGTAGAGACAGGGTTTCACCATGTCGGCCAGGACAGTCTTGATCTCTTCACCTCATGATCCACCTGCCTCAGCCTTCCAAAGTGCTCCTATTACAGGCATGATCCACTGTGCCTGGCCTCCTTCAGCTTCTAAAATGTAAATGTGTCAGGCACTGTGTAGGAGCCACAGACACAGAGGTGAGGGAGGCAGACTCACCCCTCTCTTCAGAGTGCTGATGGTAGCCTTGGAAGAGGGGGATCCTGAGCTAAGCATGCATCAGCTTTCTTTCTATAAGCAGGTGATTCTTCACAGGGGACAATTCCCCCACTGCGCAAAGAGACATTTGGCAATGTCTAAAGACAGGTTTGCTTGTCACGACCGGAACGGGACAGTTCCCCCTCATCAAAGAGGCACCCGGCCCAAAATGTCAGTAGTGCAGAGGCTGAGAAATGCTGGGGCATGCACAAGTGAGCCCCGTGAGCAATTCTGTGGCCTCTGCACAGAGACCCTGGGGTGCCGCAGACTAAAAGAGGAAGTGTGTGCCCGCACCACCCCCTTCCAACCTGTCTTCTCCCATCAGCTGCTTCCAGCCAGATAATCAGGCCTCCCTTCGGTTTAATAGGATCCAGGCCGCTGAGGCAAATGTAAAAACAAAACTCTGTGCAAATGTGTTTTTGTGTAAACACAGCAGGGGGTGACGGCTGCCTGCAGAGAAAGAACCCTGTGGCTGGTACTTCTCAGAGCAAAAATAACCCCAATGTTACTGCTCTGGGAGCAAAGCAGGCAATGGGATGAGGGTTGTGTGGAAACCCAGGTGTTCCTGGGAGCCATCCCTGCCCCACAAAGCCATCTCCTGCCTCCAGGTGAAACTTTCAGGCGCCTGGGATAAGCGAGCAGGTGTGACTCCTCTTGGAAGCATCCTTTCCTTAAGGGAAGCAGCCAGCATAGGACGAAAAAAGCACAATGGGTTATTGTTAGGTTTTTCTTAATGCTTTGTATTGAATGTAATTTACCTACAGTAAAATGCACCTATTTTAGTGTATAGTTTGGCAAGTTTTGACACATGTGTACAACTATGTAACCTCTACTGCAATCAAGAGGTACAAAAGTTCCATCACCCTCAACAATTCCTCTTTGCCCTTTTGCGGTCAATCCCTCTCCCATCCCTCGCCCCTGGCAACCACTGATCTGTTTCTTGTTGTCTTTTTTTTCTGCCATTACTAGAATGTCATATAAATGGAATCATCATAGCCTTTGAGTCTGGTTTCTTTCGCTAGGTATAATGCCTTTGAGGTTTATCAGTGCTGTTGTGTCATCAGTAGCTGGTTGCTTTTCATGGCTGAGTAGTATTCCATTGTATGGAGGCACCAAAGTTTGTTCATTCACCATTTGGTTGTTTTCGTTTTTGACAATCACAAATAAAGTTGCTATACATGTTTGCATGCAGGTTTTTGCCTCAGCATGGCTTTTTACCTCTCTTGGGCAAATACCTAGGAGTGAGGGTGGACATGTAACTTTTTAAGAAATGGTCAAACGGTTTTCCAAAGTGGCTGCATACGCTTTTGCATTCCCACCATAGATGGATGCAAACCCCAGTTGCTCCGCATCCTCTCCAGCACTTGGTATTAGTTTTTCTTTTCTGGTTTTTATTTGAGCCATTCCAGTCCAACGTGTGTGTACTGGAGTTTAAAAACCTCCTGTCTAGGCAATTAGAACAGCCCATGTGAAAGTGATTAGAGGGGACTGAAAAAATCAGGTGTGTGCTGGCATCTCATTGTGGCTTTAATTAAAGCACGGGTTGTTGAGTTCTGTGGTCCTGGCAGGAGGCAGCTGATGTCAGTTGTTATTAGCATGAGTTCTGCAAGCCATCCCAGCTCTGCCACTTGCTGGTTCTGTGACCTTGCATCCATTATTCAATGCTCTGAGCCTCAGTTTACTCCTCTGTTAAATGGGGCTTGTATTAGTATTTCTCACTGGTAATGTTATGAGCTATAGAAAAATTTGTATGTCTATATATGTAATATATATTATGTGTATTATTTTATATAGATATATTTTTAAAATACTAAAGAGGACTGGTGTGAGAGTTAGATAAAACAATATGAAGAGAGCCGGCATGGTGCCTGGCCCAGAGCGAGGGCTACTGCTTATTAGAAGTCGCTGTGATTATAGTTACTGGGCACTTACTGTGTATTTTAAAGGCAGTAAGTATAGTAAGTGCAGCCAGGCTTCAATCAAATCCTGGCTCTGCCTCCTACACCCTAGCTGTGTGAACTTGGGCAAGTTACTGAAGCTCTCTGGGCCTAGGCCTCTGACTCTACACCTGTAAAATGAAGATAATTATAGTGCCTGTCTCAAGGGGTTTTTATATGGCACAAGTGAGTTTAAATGTAAGGGGCCAGCTTCCTTTGTTCAACATTGTTCAGCCATTTATGAGGCTCAACAGCTGGGTGGGGTGGTTTACACCTATAATCCCAGCACTTTGGGATTTGAGCTTGAGCTCAGGAGTTCAAGACTAGCCTGGGCAAATAGTGAGACCTGTCTCTAAAATAATAATAAGAGGCTCAGGAATGTACAAAGCTAATCCAAGGTGATAGAAGTTAGAAAAGTGATGGCCTCTGGGGAGTGTGATTCGCTGCGAGGGGACAGCAGAGACCCTCTAGAGGCCCAGGGAATGTCCAGAGTCTTGATCTGGGTGGGTCACCTGGGTGTGTACATATGTGAAATTCCAGCGCACTTAAGACATGTTCGTTTTTACCATGCCACATATAAATTCTCTTATTAAAAAAAAAAGAAAAAGGAAATGTGGAGGTCCTGTGCAGAGCACTAGTGTATTAGTTTGCTACAGTTACTATAACAAAACACCACACGCTGAGTGGCTTAAACAACCGAAATTTGTTGTCTCACAGTACTGGAAGCTGGAAGTCCAAAATTAAGGTGTCAGCAGGGTTGATTCCTCTGAGGTGTGTATAGAAAGGATTTGCTTCCCACCCCTCCTTGGCGTAGGTGGCCATCTTCTCCGTGTCTTCGTAGCATCTTCCTCATGTCTTCATAGCATCTTCCCTCCGGATGTATCTGTCCCGATTTCCTCCTTTTGCAAGGACGCTTACAAAAGGGCATGGTGGTGACCAGCATCCGTGGTGACCAGCATCTGAAAAGCACACCCCCTAATAAAAAGTATCAGTCACTCATTCACTGACCTACCAGCACCATCAAGTCTCTGCATGGTGAAACTTTGGCTCACTTCTAGGCATTTGCTTGACCCTTCAAATCGTGACAGGACTATTCCTTGCTATGCACTATACATCAGATACTTTAACCAATTTCTCCTCAGTTCATATCTGTCAAGATGCAAACTATGGCTGAATCATTGGACATCTACATGCCAATGGGGCCTTAATATTCTTTATCTGCTTATTTTTACAAGTAGGTCAAGACCTATGCTATGGATCCTACATCTTCCTAGAAACTTGAAACACCGGTTTATTCTTCTATTCACAGTAATAGCAACAATGTTGGTAAGCTACCTGTCATATTAGATTAAAGCACACCCCAATGACCTAATTTTAACTGGATTACCCCTGTGAAGAGACTGTATCCAAAGGTCACACTCTGGGGTACTGGGAGTTAGGATGTCAACATATGAGTCTGCGGAGACATAGTTCAACCCACAACCACTTACGTAGAAAACACCCTCTGAGTAGCAGTTTGTGGTAATTATT
Organism: Cacajao melanocephalus; assembly: GCA_963573385.1. Lineage (NCBI taxonomy): Eukaryota > Metazoa > Chordata > Mammalia > Primates > Pitheciidae > Cacajao > Cacajao melanocephalus. The sequence goes on from CAUYLG010029079.1 coordinate 11,680, forward strand.
ATAAGGCATTCATTCTCATTTGATTCTCACTGCCTCTGAAGGAGACACTGTCCACTTAACAAGTGCAAACTGAGGCCTGGAAAGGTTCTGGGACACACCCTGTGTCTCATGAGTACTAACGGTAGGCTGGCCTTAAAGTCGAGGTCCACCTGTCCCCTCACTAAGGATCAAATTCTGATATTTTTTTCCAGCCTCCTCTAATCACTTTCACCTGGGCTGTTCTAGTTGTCTGGACAGGAGGTTTTAAACTCCAGTCCCTGGATGAGCAGCATCAAATCTCACCTGGAAGCCTGTTAGAAACACACATCTTCAGGCCCCACCCAAATCCTGCTGTGTCGGGAAATGGAGAGAGGAGGCGGAGCCTATATTTTAACTAGCCCCCCAGAGGATTTGCAAGCACCCTCCAGTCTGAGAAGTCCCGCTCTATGCAGCCCCTGAGCATCACACGGTAACAACGAGTTGCCTGACTGGATCAAATCGAAAGGCCAAATCAGATTCCAGATGAAACATAAAATGCAGCAACCAAGTGGCTAATGGCCAGTAGCTTTCTCTGGCCTGGAAGGTCTTCCTCTCTCTGATTCAAAGATTTTAAGGACCAAATTGCTGTGTGAGGCCTCCCTTCTGTCTGGTGGGATTGGCAGTTGTACTTGAGATTGCCTCAGGAATGGTTTGATCCAGATGATCATCCAGGACTCAGCGATGAGCTAGCCACAGAGGAGAGGGGAAGACCCAGCCCCAAGGAGTGCATGTTTCCTCTGGGGAGGTGAACTTCAGTCCCAGAGGCAGTGGTGTCACTGAAATCCCTCTGGAGCCACACAGCCCTAGGGGGAAATTCTACCTTTGCCACTTATGACCTGTGTCACCTTGGGCAAGTTGCTGGACCTGTCTGGGCCCCAGTTTCTCATTTGTATAATGGGGAGAATAGCACTCACCTTATAGAGTCATGGTGAACATTAGAAATCACACATTTCAAGGTTCTGGAAGCCAAACAAGTAGAATCGGGATTATTTGTGTTTGAAATTAAGACAGACCCCAAGATTTTACAAGCTAAAAAATAAGATTGTCATTTTCCTGATGGCAGGGACCATGTCATCTGATGTATTCACAGCACCTGACATACAACAGGTACTCAGTAAATGCTTGTTAACTGAAGATATAAAAGCATGCTGCCCTCTGCAGTGGAGAATATTTGGCTCCCACTGATCAGAATAGAGCTCTTTTCAGCCAAGGAGGGAGAAATTTTCCCCAGAGATCATGCATTTGTGCAATCTGTGCAGGATACTCTCGCTGTGGATAGATCCCTTGGCTCAGGCCAGGCCCGTGGGACAAGCCTTGGCTTGCCAAGTGGCTGTCACTCAGTGAATGTTTGTTGAATGAATGGATAAACTGTAGTTTGACTCTCGGGGGAGGGAGCGGTAAGTAGGAACCAGAACAAATTTTAAGGTAGTTTTTATCTTTGTGTTTTACTAAGCAGGCGCCAGAGGAACAGAAAGCTCAGCCCACCTGCCCCGGGCCACACAGTCATTAGAATGAGGTTAAAAGGTGGGGACAGAAAGAAGGAAAGTTTGAGACCACAGCTCAAACCTCCTTCAACTCTTACAACCACCCAGCACTCACTACATCATTTGCAGGGTGGAGGGCAAAATGGAAATGCAGGGCTCCTTCTTCAAAAAGTATTAAGAATTTCCAGACCGCGACAGCAGAGCTTTAACGCGAGCACAGAGGCCTTCTGAGCGTGGGTCTTGTGGAACCATGCAGTGCAGGTTGTGAGCCTATGAAAAATGCCCCTGAAACCACTTCCTCTCCGATGGGGAAACCCAACTCAGAGAGGCCTCAAATGTCACCCGGGGCACCCAGCCTGCCCTGCAGGCGAGTCCGGATTCAAGCCCACGAACCTTAGTGGTCATCTGGTAGACCTCTTCATGGGACTGTCCTGTCTGACTCCCTGTGCACTGCCATGGGCATGTCCTGTGCTGTCTACAGGGACTGAAAGGAGCTTCCCTGTCCCCTCAGGAACCTGACATGCTGCAGCCGTCCGCATCCTATTCCAACCCTCGTGCCTCGCTCTTCCTCCCTGGGATGCAACCAGACAGACCTTCCTCCCTCCCACCCTGGCGGATTTATTCCTGGGGGTGTGTGGGCGGATGCGTGTTTGTGTGTGGGGTGTTCATCTAAATTTAAAGACATCATGACAGCAAAGACCTATTAATGTTGGGGCTGGTGAGGACTCTCTTTTAAAAGAATCCCAAATAAATTAAGAGATAAAGGACCGCCCCAGTTCTAACTTCGGTCCCTGTTCCACCTTACTCTGTGCCTGTCAGCCCTCTGGCCTCGGATAAGAAGAGTAAGGGACATCGACTGGGACTAGATGCCTGTTGGGGGCCCTGAGAGGTGGCGTGATAGTGTCCACTTACACGTCGGGAAAATGGAGGCTCAGAGAGGTGACATGCCATTGTTAAGGGGTTTTTGTTTACTTGTTTTTAGAGACAAGGTCTCACTCTGTTCCCCAGGCTGGAGTGCGATGCCATGATCATAGCTCACTGCAACCTCAAATTCCTGGGCTTAAGTCTTGCCAAGGTCTTGAATTACAAAGTGATAGAGCTGGACAAGGACTACTACACATTCCGGAACTCGCCTTCCACTGAGCCATAGCTGCCCCTATTGACACAAACGTGCAAATAACAGTAACTATGGCCGTGCTGAGGCCTGGGAATTCACCTGGCCCCATGGTAAGCACTTTAAACAGTTAACTGCAGCTAACTTTGTCAATACCCAGATGCCTTGCATGCCATAATCTCATCCCATTTTATGGGCAAGGAAGGCACTAAGGCTTAGAGAGATTAAGTGGTTTCCTCAGCTTCTCACTGCCGTTAAGTGATGAAGCCAAGATTCCAACCCAAGTCTAACTGACATCAAAACTCATGCTCTATCTCTTTCTTTAAATCACAGCTAACTATGGAAAACAAAAACACAGATCAGCAAAATGAGAAAATAAATTACTCCTAAACCTACCTCCAAGAGGTAATGTCTTTCTGTATATCGATGTGCTTCCATCCGTCTTTCTCTGCCGAAGGGGAGGTTCTTGCTCCTGGCAGCTGACCTTGCTGTTCTGTAACTGCCAGGCAATTTAGAGATGACTTGAAATGTATAATTCATGGGTGTGTCTTTCATCCTGGTCACTGGAAGGCAGCAAGGCATGACTGCCTCCCTGGGACAATTTCAACCTTGACATGGGAGGAGATGAGAACATCTTAGAAGCTTAGAACAAAATTTCAGCATTGGAGAGCCCACCAACATTGAAACTATAAACCAAAAACTATCTGAGACTTCATTTTGCCAAGGTTAAGGACATACCCAGAAGAGAGGTCTGTGCCTTTCTCCAGAGATGACTTTGAGGGCTTCAGTATTTCAAGAGGAAAAGCAAGCTGGAAGGAAAGAGGGTAAGGTCACATTACTAAACCCACAGGTTGCAAGAGACAAGGAGCAGGTAGAGGAATAATCAATTACGTTATTTGTCTCCCATTCAGTAAATTGGCACTTAAGATAAGGTGAACACCAAGTAGCTCCCTGTGGAGATATTTCACCTTTTATCTGTACCTGTCTGCTTAGGAACAAAAGGAGAAGGTTTCTTGCCTGACTCAGCTTCCAGCATAACTTTTTCCTCCTTTTGGCATAGTTTTCTGTTTTTCTTGCACGGAATGGACCCTAGTCTCCCAGCACAGAGTGCTGGAAGTTGGGGACCCTAGCATGGAACCTCACAATAGAATCTTATGATGGAGAGCTAGGATGAAAATCTTAGAAAGGAGCTCTGGAATTTGGCATGAAAACTTTGTAAGCCTGGAGTCAGATGAGTCCATGGGCAGTGTTCTGGTTCGCTCTTCTGCTTATTCACAAGGGCAAGGTCTAGAACAGTGTCTGGAGATGTTTTTCATGGTCACAACTTGAGGAAACGGGAAAAATACAGGCATCCGATAGGTGCGAGCCAGGAATGCTGTCAAACACCCTGCAATGCACAGAACAGCTCCCTCCAACAAGAAATTATCCAGTCCAAAGTGCCAGCGTCACTAATGATGAGAACCTCTGTTGTTGACTTTTCAAGACGTGTGCTGCTTTATTCTTTCGACAATCCCAGGGGATGAAAAAACCACATTGGGTCAGAATGAGGAGATCCAATTTCCAGTTTGAGCTCCAAGACCCACCATGTTTCTAAGTCGAGTCCCACGGTGTCTGCTGTTTCTCACTCAAGAAGTGACAATAAGGACTCCCGCCATGTATTATAAATGGATACGGACCGACAGGGCTGGTTAACTCTGCATATGTGCGGGGGGTGCGGGAGATCACAGGCATGGGGCTGTGAACATGTTCAGCATGCATGAGCCTCTGCACACGTGTGTGGCCTCCTGCCACTTTCTCTGTGGTACGATGGTGTCCAAGTGACATCTTCAGGGATGGAAGCGTCAGTCAGTTTCCGGCAGTCGTAGCTTGCACGTGAGGGGACATCTCCCTGTTGGATGCCGGCAGAACTCCTTGGGCCACTGAAGGCTTGGGAACCCCTGTGCTCTCGGTGCAGGCTCTGAGCATTCAGAGGACAAAGCTTCTCTTGTACAGAAGGCCTCCGAATCACCCTATTTGCCCCACAGAAAGGGGACTCCAAGGTCAGAGGTCAGAGGGCTGCACTTCTACAGAAGACAATGTCACACAGAGGTTAGGATTAAGGGTCTGGAGTCAGACAGGCCTGGGTTGAGTCTTGTTCTGCCACTCACCAGCTCTGCCTTTCGGCAAGTTGACTGACCTCTCCAGGCCTTGGCTGTCTCATCTGTAAAGTGAGATTAAACCCAACCTCAAACACAGAGCCCCTGGGGAGAGGCAATGGCACAGGGTACACGGCAGGTGTGCAACAAAAGATGTTTATCCATGTTTCTTCCTTCTCAGGAGGGTGCCAAAGCTGAAGGCTGGGATTCAAGAAAATGGGTCTGGGTGGAGTCACCCTCCACCTCCCCTTTAGGCCTCAGCTGCCCCATCTGTCAGTGAGGAAGCCGACCTGGAGGCTATGAAGAGTATTTCCTCCTGCTTTGATAGCTGTGAGCCCACTTATCACTCCTACTCTGAGCCAGCGGCAGGTGCTGGCAACCCCTCCAAGGGCACAACGTTCTCCGGGGGGCAGGGGGGGGCAGGCGGGGAAGAGAACTTGAACCTATAGAGGTGGGCTGGGGAGCACAGAGTCACCTCTCCACCACCACCCCCCAAACACACAGACACTGGCTTGGACAGAAAGACTGGGCTTGGGTGATTTGGGGGTGGGACGGCAGTTCTTTTTCACTCCTGGTGGAAAGTTCCTCTCTGGGGAAGGGCTACTAATGGGTGCTGTCACTGTTCCTAAATTAGAGTTCAGTCCACCGTGGTCAGTGTGGAGCCAGCAAATGGCAATTTGCTCATGTTTGTGGCTGGGAACCATAAGGGCTGCCAGGGAGCAGCGTGTGCTCTGGGAAGAATCCTGCAGGGCAGGAACCAGCTCAGCCCTGGCCCGGCTGTGTGACTCTGGGCTGCTCTTCCAGCCTCTCTGAGTCCCGGGGTTCCTCATCTGTAAAACAACAGACTTGAACTAGCTGGTGTCTAAGGGCCCTTTGAACTCTAGTACTCTATGGTATCACAATCATAATCATCATCCTGGTAATAGCTAAAAAGTATTGAGCACTTACTTGGGTCCAGGCCTATGTGAGGCATTTTATATGGACAGAGGTTATTTCATTCAAGTTTTTCTGAGCCTCAGTTTCCCCTTATGTAAAGGGAGGCTGTTTTGCTAGGTGTTGGATCTCCAGCTTTCTTGTAGCTGTCACTTGCTCTAAGGAAGAAGCTGAGTGACTGAGAGTGGCCTTTGAGCTCTGAAGAGGGACAGGGTGAACTCCTTCAGTGGTCTAAGCCCCTTCCCCATAATCTCTATGTCAGCTTCCATTGCTGATGAAAATTAAGGGTCAGCAAATACTTTCTATAAAAGGCCAGATGGTAAATATTTTAGGCTTTGAGGGTCACATTCCCCTGAGCCCCAGCCAGAAAGGAATTCTAGATCCTCCCACAAGCCCTGCCAAGCACCTGGACCTTAGCCCTTTCTAAGCTCCAGCAATCAACAAGCATTTTTCAGCTCAGCCTCTGAGAAGTGGTCACATCCCACTGAGACAGGAATGTCCACATTATATTCTTTAGGAGACAGGCTCCGGTCACACTGCAGTTCAGGAGCAGCCTGAGCAGAACCACAGGCCCTTGTGGGATGGACCCCCACCAACCCTTTCTACCTCGCAGTCTCTGCATGGTGTCTCCCACTGCCTGGGACATTCTTGCCCCAGATCCTCCCATGACTGTCTCCTTGTCATTTTGCAGATCTCAGCTCAAATGCCTTCTTCTGAGAGGCTTGAGAACCACCCTACCCCACGCAGCTTCCTCCTATTCTCCACTGCTAGGACCTTCCATCACTGTAAGAAGTGCATTTGACATTGTGATGCACACACACAAAGCAAAGGTTCACGAAATAACATTTCTCCTTACTGCATATGAGTCAGTGATAGCTTACTCTACGCCTTTCTCTTTCATCCTATCCCAGCCCATCCTATGCCCTCCCTCCTACCATCCTCCCTGTTCTTGCCATTCCCTATCTATCTGCCCCTTGGGTAAACACTCTGCCCAGAACCAGCAGAGCCATCCATTATCTCCCCCAGACAATTAGTAGCCTATTAAGAACTCTATGCAAATATACACTAATTGACCCAAGACACAGCAGCTCCTGGAGGAGAAGGAAGACTCCAGATGGCTTAATGATAGGGATATAGAAGTCCCTTCAGAAGTCCCTCTTGGGGAAGAAAGTGATCTGCCTTTGGAGAAGGGCCGCCAGCTGCCTCATGGGTCAGCCAGTGGACTGGGTGACCTGAGCAGTGGGTCCCTTTCAGCAAACCACTGGAAAAAGGAGACTATCAGTTCACCCTTTCATCTCTCTTCAACCTCTGTCCCTTCCTGCAACATAGCCCCTTCCCCAGAGCCCACAGTTTGGATAGTTCGCTGACATATACCTCAGTGGGTCTCTGCCTTTTCAAATATATGATGGTCCCCACTTTTAAAATAGACTTTTAAAAAGTCATTTTAGGTTCACAGCAAAATGGAGGGGCAAGTACAGAAAGTTCCCATCTAACCCCTGGCCCTCCTCCAACAGCCTCCCCCTCCATCAATATCCCACACCAGAGTGGTCCATTTGTTACAGTCGATGAACCTCCACTGACACATCATTATCACCCAAGTCCACAGTGTCCATTAGGGCTCACTCTTGGTGGTGTGCTTTCTGTGGGTTTGGGCAAATGTATAATGACATGTGTCCACCATTATAGTATCACACAGAGCAGTTTCACTGTCCTAAAAATCCTCTACCTACTCACCCTCCCCCTAGTCCTCACAAGCACTGATCTTTTAACTGTCTCCATAGTTTTGCCTTTTTCAGAATGTCATATCATTGGAATCATACAGCATAGAGCTTTTTCAGATCAGCTTCTCTCACTTGGTAACATGCATTTAAGCTTCCTCCATGTTGTTTAGCCCTGAATAGTACTCCACGTCTGGATGTACATACTCCTTTGGGTAAATTCCCATAAACATGATTGCCGGATTGTACAGTAAGAGTATGTTTTGTTTATGAGTTGCCCTTTGAGGACTAACTGTAGCTAAAGCTTACTGAGCCCTTTTGGTTACCTAGCACCATGGTAAGAAAAGAAAAATGAAAAGTTTTCTCATTCAGTGTGTCTGTTACCCTGGAAGGCTTGGTCCTGCAAGCTCAGGAACCCAAGGATTCCTCGGGTCCTTTGTCTCAGTGTTTCTTCTCTGCTCAGCTATTTTCTTCTCCTTCTCTCTGCAGACTTAACTTTTGCTCTTTCTTTGGGCACCTGGTGACGGCTCCTCACGCTATAGGTCCGTAGTCTAAGTGATCAGCAAAGATGTGAATGTCTCAAATCCCAACTCCATATTTCTGGGGCCAAGAATGGATTGACCAGTTTTAGATCTACCTATTATCCACCAGCTTACCTATTATCCACCAGCAATGCCAGTGGAAAGGGTAATATGCTACAAATGCGGCCCCCGCGGTCCCCCTCTGCAAGCAAGGGGGGGTGTCACACACTAGACAGACTCCCCAGAATGTATCCTTCACACCAATTTAGATAGTCAACAATCATTGCATCAACTCATTGAACCTTTATCTGCTTCTGAAGTCTGGGCAACGGGTATTGTCATGAGAAGAGGTAAATGTTTTGTTTGGTTGGCCAAAGTTGTGACAGAGAATGACTATTTACTAAGAAACTGTCATGACAGGCTTAGCATACAGTTAAGAGTGCACACCCCAGAGCCAGACTCCCTGGGCTAGAAGCCTATTCTACCACTTGCTAGCTGTGTGAACCTGCACAAATGACTTAGCTTCTCTGATTTCCTTAACCGTAAAAAGGGGCCTAAAAGTGGAACCCTTCTTATAGGGTTGTTGTAAGGATTACAAGTTACACTCTAGACAGTGTCTGTCACATAGTTGGTGCTCAATAAATACTAACACATGTTATTATTAGGGTGCTATGTATTTTTAAAACAGTTGCTCATTTAACTCTCCTACCTTTCCAATGAGGCAGAGTGGATTGGCCCTATTTTGCAGGTGGGGAAGCTGAGTTGCAGAGAGCCCCTTGCTAAAGATCACACAGCCACCCTGTCTCGGAGGCACGTTCAGATGCAGGAATGTGTGACCCTGGCCCTGATCCCTTTCCACGTTTCCTCTCCATGGCCATTCCTGTTCATGGTGACCCAGCCTGACTCCCTGCAACGAGCAAAGATGGCCATAAAGTTTGCCCATGGAGCAAGAGGCACTAGAGTCATTATCCAGAGAAACAAAATTTTAATATTTATTTATAATGGACACCATATGCTCCCTCTGATTTTTTTATTTAATTACATCATGGCAGATGGCTGGGTGTTAAAGGCCATTAAGCTAATGGCACTTTGCCTTCTCATTTATTTTCTTGAATTTTGGGAAAGATAAATGAAAATGGACATGGTTGGCAGGCTGTGAGCTCAGGGTAGTGCTGAGTGAGTTTCTGTCCTGGGAACAGAGGGAAATGTGAGGACCCAGGGGATTCTTTCTGGAGGTGGGTGAGTGTAGGAGGCAACATACGGGTGTGCCTAGGAACCTGGTGAAGCTTCCCTGGTGTATACGTGCTTCCTGGTCAAAAAAGTGGGATTCTGCAGAATCTTTGATGCAACAATCCCACTTTTTTGACCAGGAAATAAGTCTGTATGTACCGAGGTACCAGTTTCAGCTTTGCAAAGAGTGGTCAGAAACTGGAATAAACCACTGTATTCCATCATGGGCACAATGGGATCATTAAACTACAGCATACCCATGAATGGAAGGGTGTGTCCCAGAGGGGGTCCACCCACTATACGGGGTGCAAAAGTCTTCCTTAAGGTTCGCTGGGTTAATAAAATTCTGGATTCCTGAGACAATGAGTGAAAGGATTTGGCATTTATAAAAATTTTTTCTCAGGCTATTTTATTAAGTCTTTCACTTGCCAAATAGCTGGTTCACCAGCAAGAAGGGTGAAAAAGAAATCTGATTAAAGGAATTGAGGGTTATCTACCTGGAGAAGTGTTTGAGGCATGATCATCCATGTCTTAAGCTCAGGAAGGCTCCTTTCATCAAGGCTTGGATTCAACTAAGGGATTAGTAGTTAAGAGAGGGAATAGCTGCCTTGCTGGTCTGCACAGTGTCTGCCATGGCATCATGACACTGAGGCTCAGTTTTGCACTTGAATTCGTGCCCCATTTTTTGTGTACCTGGGTGAGTTGCTAAATCTCTGTGAACCTTAGCTTCCTCATCTGTAAAGTGGATACAATATGCCAATGTCTCATCCTTGTTGAAAGGTCCCACATTGCCTTCCAGGAATCTGTACAAAGATTTACATACAGGATGTTTATCATAGCATTACTTATTTATAAGAAAGGGATGACTGGAAATATTTTACATGTCTAATGAAAAGGAAAAGGTTGAAAAAATTGATATGATATGAATAAACCATATTGATTCCTATTCTAAAGAATCAACTATTCCAAGGAATGAATACCACTGATAAGTAGCTCATTTAGAGAATGAAGAGCACACTTACTCCTGTCCTTCCCTGAGGGGGGAAGTGAGACAAGGAAACGGAGAAATCAATAAAGGGTATGTTATCAAATCATCTACTACAGAGGGTGGTTGAGGCCAAGTCCCACCGGAGAAATAACATACTTCAGAGTTATCGCAGCTGAGGAGCAAGGGAGCTGGGGTATTTATACACCAACTCCCATCAGTCATTTGTTGCAGCTGCTTCCAGATGTTAACATTCTAGCATGTTTCACCTGCCAACCACATGGGCACAGAAACCATTCAAAGTACTGGAGAAACCCCTCAGACCACCAGATGTAGACATGAACATTCAGAATTTAACTCTGTGGGTGGGGCACATACAGTGTCTGTTACAGATCTACAAAACTGACCAAAAAGAAAAGGGCTGACAACATTAAGTGTTGGTGTGGATGTGGAGCAACAGGAATGCTCGAACTCTATTGAGGAAGTTGTGACTACAGCCACCTTGGAAAAAAAAACTGGCATCTTTTAGGATAATCATAAGATGCTCATACAAAACAAATGAACAAACAAACAAAAACTAGTGCTTTCACTCCTAGGTATACATATGCACCCAACATTAATTCTTATATACGTGCATCAAAAGGGAGGTATGGGAATGTCTGCAGCAACTGGCAATTGCATGAAGGAAAATGGAGTCCTTGTATCAGAACAAAGGGGCACTGAACAGGCAAAGGCCACATGTATTCTCCAGAAATTATTATAAAATGTAGCATTCGTACCTAATATATATTAATATAATATGATACATTTGTATATATTAGCTTATTTAGCTCTCACACTAACCATAAGAGACAAATTATATTACATCATCACTCTATAGGTGGAGAAACTGAGGTTCAAAGGAGTTAATGACCCCCTCAAAGAATGATAGTGGGGATTAAAAGGCACAATGGGAATAAAATGACTGACACATAGTAAGTGCTCAACAAACACCAGTGATTTCTGATATTTTTGTTATTAGAACAAGACTGAAATTTTACCTGGACTCCCAAGTTTCTTGGAAACTTCCCAGATGGATCTCCTACTCAGAACTATTAAGAAATCAAATTTCATGAACCTGGTTTCTCAGTAGCTATTTCTTGGTGAAACTTGGGTGGTTTGGGGGTCAGTTGGTTGCTGGGCCTGCCCAGTTCCTCCAAACTGCCTCTGCCCCCCAAGTCAGGTTCTGGGTTGCAGAGAGGGAGTCAGCCCTCATCCCAGCCTCACAGGCTTCCATCCTGACCTACCCCAGCCTCCAGAACCTGGAAGGGGGAGGCACCCTTTCACTCCCAGAGGAGGTAAGGAACCACAGGGCAGGCTGGGCCTCTGTTTTTCTTTCCCCTGCAGGGCAGCTCTCCCCCGCCCATCTTCAAGTTGGCAGCTCAACACCAGAGCCTCATTCTGGTGCTAAAAATAGGCTGTGTTCAGACACTTTGAGGCTCCTGCTGGAAACATGAACTGCAGTAACCGAACGCTGCCACTCCCACAAAGGGGGCCTCTCAGCCTCCTCCCTGTGGAAGGAAGCTCACACCAGCCCTGGGAGGAAGGCAGAGTAGAGGTCGTCCACCACAAATAACAGATGGGGAAACTGAGGCTCAGCGAGGTGTCATGTAAAATGAAAAGGGATGAAGTCGTGACAGCCAGCCCTGTGGATTGTCTCACTGAATCCTCCCCACACACCTGGGAGGGCCATTCTATGGTTTACTTAACTCTATAGAGAGAAGATGGCAGCTCAGAGAGATGAAGGCCCCTGTCTGGGCCTCACACGTGTTAAGTGAGTGGCAGGAGGGGTTGTTTATACAATTATAATCCTCAACATGTTATGAACAAATGGAGACAGAGAGAAGTGGCTTGCTGAAGGCCAACAGCCCCCATCTCACTCAGGGTTGTAGACACATCATTTATGGATTGGGAAGAAACATCACACCTGCCTCACAGCTATCCCCACAGGGAGAACTATGGGAGAATGTGTTTATAAAACCTTCAAACATGGTGTCCAGCATATAGTAGGTATTCGGCAAATGCAGGTAGCTTTGTTTCCCCATTCCCTTTGAGGCAGGATTTCTGTCTGGAGAGAGAGAGAGCAGAAAGAGAGACAATGACAGATAGACTAAAGAGAGACTCGGAGAGACACAGACAGAGAGAGAGGCAGGAGAAAGAGAACGACAGACGGATGTGGGAGGCAGGGGAGTCTGGGATACCTTTGAGGAACTGGGGCTATGGCTCAACCAAATCCTGGAACCCCTGAACCCCAGAACCACCCAGTGCTGAGTATCGCAAGGTGCTGCCTCCACAGAGCCCTGGATTTGCAGTTCTCCAAGGCTGCCACCTGAGTGCTTTGGCCAGCGTGTGAAGCCGTGGTTGTGGTGTGAGCCCTGGGGGGATAACCCTAGCTCTTTTTACTTCTCTTCACCAGTGTTTCTTGGGCCCCTCCTGTGTACAAATAGCCTTATTGCCTCTATAAGGCTCTTCCTCTGGGTGAGCCCCGCCTCCTCCTAACACTGGCAGGATGGTGTGGGGTGCTTCAGGTCAGCACCTTCCCTCCCCAGGAGGAAAGGGGGATCTGAAAGTGGGGGGGTGGGCATAGCCCCTCTGGCAGATCTCCTTCATTTCCACATCGCCCGTGCCTCAGTCTCCTTCTGTTCCCTGCCAGCCCCTAACGAGCTCATTATCCTCTTAAAGCCCATTTGGCACCCACTTAGAGAAAAGATGTGTTGAAATATAAAAGAACAGGGAGGGAACAACAAAAAAGGACTAGACCCAGAAATATCCTCAGAGAGGCAGAAAGCCACAGGGAACACTACAGCTGAAATCTTTGCTATCTCCACGGCAGCAAATGTGCTGAGGTGGCAAATGGCTTTCAAGTGTCTCACAGGTGCCCGTGAGGGGGTGGGAGTGGGGCTTTTCTTGAGCATCTCCTATGTGTCAGGTATTCCTCCTACAATGTTTAATTCAGTCCTTCCAGCAATATATTTTTTGAGGGAGAAGTCAAGATTCTTTAGGCCACTTTACAGGTGAGGAAACTGAGTCTTGCTGAGAAGAGATGTCTTGCCCTGGTCACTCAGCTGCAGGATGGAAGAGGCAGGATTTGAACCCAGGTCTGTTTGCCTGTGGTGGAGTCCACCTCTGCTCTTGCCTAAATGGCTCTGGAAGGGATGGTGTCCCCTTGCCCATCCCACGAGGATTGCTGGCTTTTTCTCATCCTAGCCCAGCTGCAGAAACATCTGGCACATGTGTTGGCACGATCATGAAACCTCGGTGGATTCTCATGTGCATTGTCAAAACAGTCCCGACTCCTGAGCTTGGCGTCCATGGCTTCCCATGGTCTGGCTCCTGCCCACTGCTTGGCTGTGTTCCTACCCCACAGTCCCCCAAACTCCTTTGTTTCTTCCACCACAGTGATGTGCCCTCACGTGGGATGTTCCTCTTCCCTGGGCTAACCTTCTCTTGCTCCTTCACCGAGAGAATTCTGACTCCTTTTGCAAGACCTGCTGGCTCAAAGACTCCTCCCTGGGGAAGCTCTCTATGGTCCCCCCAGGCAGTTGCAGACCCTAGCTTCCCTGGGCTTCCACATTCCATGGCTTCTCAATCCAGTATCCAACCCCCCCACCTTGACATTTTAAGCCAAATTCTAGGAGCTTATGTGCAAGGGCTTTTTTTTTTTTCTAGGCATACATCTGTAGTTATCATGAGATCCTCAAAGAGTTACAAGACCAGAATAGACACACAGGAATATAGGCTTTGAAGTCAGGTGGCCTTGGTTTACAACCCTCCTGCCACTTACCAGCTCTGTGACCCCGAACAACTTACCTAATCTCTCTCATACTCATTCCCCTCTTGTGTAAAAATAGATGCATGTCTCCCTCATAGAATTGTTTAAATCAGAGTATATATTTGTGTAGAAGGATGTCTGGCATGTATTAAGTGCTCAATAAACATTAACTCTTAATGTTTAAATTAATATTGACTGATTATCTGTATCTTGTACACACATCTACTATGGAATTTATAATTGTCTGTCTAGCATAGTGATTGTTTACATTGCTTTCTCCCTCAGTTGACTCCGAAGTCTCTGAAAGCAGGGACTGTGCATTATTTATTCCTGCATCTCAAGCACACACATATTAGGTGATCAGCATATGTTTTTAAATAAATGGAAGAATGAGTGGATAACTGAATGGGTGGAGAGTGAGAAAGATGGATGGATGGGCTGCTACAGTTCAGATGGACAGATGAATGGATGGATAGTTAGATGGATTAATGAATAGATTAATGGTAGGTGGATGGATGGCTTAATGAATAGATGGGTAGGTAAACTGCTGGAAGACAAATGGATGGATGGACGGGTGGATGAATGGATAGATAGATGGGTTAGTGAATGGGTGGGTGAATGGATGGATGGCTTAATTAATGGATGGGTAAGTGGACTGCTGGACGACAGACGGATAGATGGATGGCTTAATGAATGGGTGGGTAGGTGGACTGCTGGATGATGGATGGATGGATGGACAGATGGATGGATGGATGGATGGATGGGTAGGTGGATGCTGGATGACAGACGGATGAATGGTTGGATGGGTGGGATGGATGGACAGATGGATGGATGGCTTAATGAATGGATGGGTAGGTGAACTGCTGGATGAGGGATGAAAGGATGGGTGATGGATAGATGGTTGGCCTAATGAATGGATGGGTATGTGGACTGCCAGATGACAGACAGATGGATGGATAGATGGATGGATAGTTTGACTTTACAAAGGCATGGACTTTTGTCTGTTTTGTTCACTTGTTTATTCCAAGTGCCTACGAAGGTGACTGGTGCATAGTATGTGCTCAGTACTTAGTTCTTGAACCAATGAGATGGCAGACTCTGCATTAAACCACAGTTAAATTCCCACACTACTGTCTGGATTAGCAGAGGCTGCTGTAATTCATGTCTTCCATTGGCTGACTACAGAATCTCAGGCGTTGGCTAAGATGGTCATGGGGCCCCCTGCTGGTGGTAATATGAAAAAGCATTGCCTAAATGGAGTTTTCTGTTTTCTAATTTACGTTCTGTTTTTCCTCTTGACTGATAATCCTGAACATTTACTCATAAAGCTGTAGTTCTCAACCCTCTGTGCTGATTACCATTATCTGAGAGCACCTGGTTACAGCTGTGGGTTTCCCCCTCAACCAGACATTCTGGTTAGAAAGGTTAGGGATCTACATTCACCAGGCTCTCAGGTGGTTCTGAATCAGTTGTTTCTCAGACCCACACCTGAGAGACCGTGACAAAGAGTGAGACATGTTGGTAGCTGGGTGGCAGTGAGGATGGGTTACTGTTCTGGGGGCTGTCTCTGAATTCTCACGTGATGTCCAGACTGTGGGAAAGAGGCAGAGCCAAAGAGGCACTGGTTAGGAGCTGTGATTTGCAATTTGGACTGTCCTGGGTTCAAATCCCAGCTCCATCACTCACCAGCTGTGTGACCTCAGTTCCCTCATCTCTAAAGCAGGAAAATAGTTACCTCCCATAGGAATGCTGGGAGGAATAAATGAGACAATAAGTGTAGACGGCTGGGCACAAAGCTGAGCACATGGTAGACACTCAATAAACACTGAATGAACAAATATGCCGCAGAATAACCCTACTCTCCCTCTTTGTCCTTTTCTTCTTTGGATAGAGGAGACGGGCTATGGATTATATTTCTCCCACTAGAATGTAAGCGCTATGAAAGAGGGGATTTTGTCTCTCCTGCACACAGCTTTATTTCCAGCACCTAGGACAGTGCCTCACACAAAGCGGGTCTCGCTGAATATTTGTTGGGAAAAATAAAATGAATGAATCTGGTCTGGTTCAGAATCGCCCAGGTTCAGCAGGTAGTTTAACAAAGACCTTGGAAGTACTTTTTGGACTTGAGGTAATCCATGGATCAGTGTATATTTGATAAACATATAGGAATCATGGAGCAAAGCAAACCACTGGCCCATAAGAACCTGTGCTTGTCCAAGACAAAGTGTGTCACCAAACTAGGGCCCACTAGGATCCAGGCCCCCAAATTCCCAGTTTGGTTTCAAGAAAAAGGCAGTGTTCTAGAAGACGCAAGGATGCTCTTTATCCAGCACTGCTCTTAAGCCCTTTCGTGCCATTGGTGGTTTCCTCCCCTCTCTGGGCCTCTGCATTTCCCTCCAGGATGCTTAAGAACACGGTGAGTTCTGTGCTTTGGTGAAGTGGCTGCTCATGCCTGTGTCTCTGCTGTTTTGCAGGTAACAGCACTGAGTCCTGATGCCTGACTGGATGGAAGCCTGTCAGCTTCCGTTCCCATAAGGTAGACAGGCCTTGGTCTTCAGCAGGGGAAGAGGCCAGAAACAAGTACCCCGGTGAAATAACCCAGATCCGTTGGCCTGAGAAGCAGAGGAAGGGCAAGAAGTGAACTGCAGCTGCTGGTGATCCTCAGAAACCTCCCATTGCTATTCTCACCGTTCTTTGGGAACACTCTGAAGTGGAGAACAGTATGTAGGAAAATGGGACCGACGCATGTGTGTCCTGAGCCTCAAAACCCCTTTCTTGGCCCAAAGAAGCTCACCTTGACTTTGGCAGGGCAGGTAAGCTCTGTCCTTCCTCATGGTCTCAGCCAAGCTTTGAACCTGCCCCCTACTTCTGGCCTTGGCGACTACTTTTTCAGGAAGAGTGAGGCTGAGGACCCCCAAGTGTTCCATCCCTAAAAAGAGCTTGGGAAACCAAGCCCCTTCCATCCCCTCCCAAGCACCCCAGCCAAGCCCCAGGGAGCCAGTCCGGAATGATCCCGCTATGGCCAAGCTCTGGTTCAAATTCCAGCGGTACTTCCGCCGGAAACCCGTGCGCTTCTTTACCTTCCTGGCACTCTACCTGACTGCCGGGAGCCTCGTCTTCCTTCACTCTGGCTTTGTGGGCCAGCCCGCCGTCTCGGAGAACCAGGCGAACCCCGCCGCCGCAGGAGGCCTGGCTGAGGGTGCTGAGCTGCCCTTCCTGGGCGACATGCACCTGGGCAGAGGCTTCCGGGACACAGGTGAAGCCTCAAGCATCGCTCGCAGGTACGGACCCTGGTTCAAGGGCAAAGACGGGAATGAGAGAGCCAAGCTTGGAGACTACGGTGGAGCCTGGAGCCGAGCCCTCAAGGGGAGGGTTGTCCGGGAGAAGGAGGAAGAGCGAGGTAAGAGCGAGGAAATTCTGGACACTGAGCGGTGGGGGAGAAGGGAGGAGACACTAATAATAGAGTAACAGTTGTCAGTTTTCAGTGTTTAAGAGGAACCAGCTGTCATATAGTTGTAGCTATGAATAGATCGTAGGTTCCATTATGATGATAAAATTGAAGAGGAGAAAATTGAAGCTCAGAGAACTGAAGCAGCTTGCCCAAGGTCACACAGCTTGTCAACAGGCAAGTTTGGATTTGAACTCCACATCTATCAGAGGCCAAAGTCTGCCTCTCCCCTGCAGCCTTTCACAGTCCTTGTTAAATATATGTGAAAATAAAAACAGTCAGCATTTATTGGGTACTTACTAAGCACCAAGTACTGTTTCCAAGTACTTTACATATATAGAAACATCACCACAACTCTAGGTGATAGATGTTATTTATTCCCATTTTAAAGGTGAGGAAACTGAGGTACCAGGTACCAAGAGCACAAGATTTCATAGCTAAGTGGCAGAGCTTCTGCTCCACCAGACTGTCTCTCAGTCCACCTTGCTGGGTCCCTTGGTGATGGTTCTCAGAGGTATCATTACCATGGATAGGTTTAATTACATTTTCTCAGCTGTTTATAATCTAAAAAGGCTTTTCTTCATGAGTGCATTACTTTATTTGATTTTCACTATACCTCATGGGCTTAAACAAGGCCTCTATGATCCTGTGCCCAGTTAGCAGATGTGGAAACTGACGCTTGAAGAAGGGAAGACACTTGCCCAAAACTGTACAGCAGCAGGAACGGAGTTTAGATCTGATCCATCTGGCCTGAACGCTCAGTTCTCTAAGGCTGTCCCCAAGAGTCCACTGGCATCTACCCATCTAACCAGCATGAGAGGGAGGAACCCACAACCCCTCCAATTCATGAGATTAACACAAATGGACATTTTGGAAATCTGAGCCAGATGGTTTAGAAGAATAAACCACCAATCAAGGCAGATGGAAAACTTCACTAGCCTTTGTGTTCTGCTGTGATTCAACTCATAAAAAACCCTTCTCCTACCGTGGAAGGAAGCAGGATTAATGGAAGGGATTCATCTTGGAGCACATTCTCCTGCCCTAGTCCTTCCCCCCACCTGGCCTAGGATAGACTCTTCTAGATAGAATCTGAGTCTTCTAGATAAAATCTGCCCTCAGGAATTTCCTAGACTTCTGCCTCTTCAAGAACCCAACGTTCACAGGGAAGCAAAGGAGATGCTGGAGGTGGCAGAATGGACAGGGATGGGGATTTATCATCCAGCTCCAGTCCCACCATCCATGTGGCCCAGGCAAATGGTTTTACCTTCTCAGGCCTCAGTTTTGAAATCTGTAAAATGGGGATTTTACTGGCTGCTCCCGAGAGCTCAATGAGACAAGGGTCGTGAAAGCCTAGCACCAAGTAGGCGCTTAGAGGTGCTCAGAAAGTGCTCCTGGGATCTCCCTGGGGAAGGGAGATCATTTTATAGCATGCTAGGGAGGTTATAGGTATAGGTGAGGTACGAGGTGCTGCACCTCAGCCACTCCAAACTCCATTCTGGCCTTTGAAAGCCCCAAAGTTCTCATCACCCTATACCTTGAGATATGCTCCCCATCATGCTTAGGACAAATTCCAGACCCCTCGCATAGTCCAACTCTCCAACCTCATCTTGTAACACCACTGCCTTCGCCATGCTCTGCCCCACTGTCCTTGCAGTTCATTGAACACACCAAGCCTGTTTAACCTTAAGATATCTGTATATGCAGTGCCTTGTATCTGGGATGATCTCTCCCCAGATCTTTGCATAGCTCCCTTCTTCCTTTCCTTCAAGTCTTCAAGCAAACCTTGCCTTTCCATAGAGACCATCCCAGAGCATCCTAACTCAAATAACCCCACTTCCTACCCAGTCACAACCACATTCCCTGACTATTTTCATCATAACACTTATCACCATCAGAAAGCGTCTCATTTATGTGTTTGACTCTTTATTTAAGGTCAGCCTCTTCTACCAGACTGTCAGCTCCGCAAGGGCAGGGCTCTTGCCTGTCCTGCCGGTCTGTGTTCTATCAGCACTCAGGACAGCACCTGGCTCAGAGCTGTTGCTTAACACCTATTTGTTGAATGGGTGAATGATTGGTTGAATAAATGAACGAATGACCATCCCTCTGCCTGGAGTACCTCTACAGGGTTAGCTCTACTCTTCCTCCAAGTCTCAGCTTTGCTAATCTTCAAGAAATTGTCCCTGATCCTCTTACAGGCTGATCAAATGCTCCTCCACTGTGTTGCCTGGCATGGCCCTTATATGAATGGCAATTGTGTGTTTGTCCGTGTCTGCTGATAGAATACGAATTCCTTGTGGTGTAGATGATGCAGAAACAACATCTCTCATTTGTTGTGAGAATGAAAAACTGCCATCAATACCGCTAATAATAATTACCATTTCTTGAGTACCTACTTCACACCAACCACTTGTCTATTTGCTTTTCATGTATTGTTTGAATGAAATGATATATGTAATATGCTTATCCTATCCTCTGGCTCATAATATTAGGTCACTTAATAGTTACTGTCCTTATTTGTAGTAATATTAGCTAATATCTACTGAATGATCATTACAGGCTAGACCATGTTATGCATTTTATAGCCTCATTTAATTACCACAACTCACTAAATTAGGGATTGTTATTCATTTCACAGATGGCACAACTGAGATCCAGAAAGAAATCACTTACCCTGGGTTACACAGGTCACTAGTGCAGGAACTGAAGTTTAAGACAAGGTCTCTTTAATTCCAAAACTTGTGAGCATTCTTCTATGCCATGCTAATTGCACCCCCACCATACCTTGCCCAACAATCGTATATATTTTATAAAGTGCAGAGAGAAGGAAGAGAAAATAACAGTGTAGCCCTGAGCCCAGGGCTCTCAGCAGACAGCCTTTGGAATCAGGCAGTGTTATTAAGAAAACACAAATCCAGCCTGTCCTTGATTAACTTATTCAGAGTTCAGCGAGGAAAGACAATATATTAGATTAACGCTAATAAAAACGAGACGCTTCTCCGACCTGACGCTAAACTCATTTGGTTTTCTCCAAAGCTGGGGAGGGCTCTGCTTGATGCAGTGATCTAGGACTCAAGCTGTAGAGGGTTCAGAGCCCATCACGGCCCCGGGGGTGGGAGGGGAAGAGCTGCACTCAGGCTGGGCCAAGGCTGGGCCAAGGCTGGACCAAGGCTGGGCCAAGCCTGGGCAGGAGTCTGAATTCCTTGGTGCAACTGGCACCTACCATGTACCAGTTATTTACCTAGGACTCTCTGGGTTCACATGGCCATGTGAGAGCCTGCACTTTGAGCAGCCAAATCAGGGTTCAGATCCCAGTTCTGCAACTTGCTGGCTGTGCAGCTTTGGGCAAGCCACTTCACCTTTCTGACACTCAGTTTCCTCTTTAGGATAAAAAGTACTTAACATCAGATGGTGTCATCATCAGAATGATTACATAAGGTGAATCCAGTGTGTGCTCTCTGAGTACCAGGTGCTGTTCAAAGCATTTACATCTATCACATCACATAATCTTCATAGTAATGAAATAACATAGACACTGTTATTAACTCCATCTTATAGGAAGGAAACTCAGGCACAGAGAAGTTAAGTAACTTGACCAAGATTACCCAGCAGGAGGAGGGAGCAAACCAGTATGTAAACCAGGTGTTGTGAGTCTTACACTTGAACCTTAACCACTACATCACGTTACTTCTCAGTGTACAGAAAGTACATGCCAGCTATTATTATTATTATTATTATTATTTTGAGATGGAGTTTCACACTTGTTGCCCAGGCTGGAGTGCAGTGGCGCGATCTCAGCTCACCACAACATCCGCCTCCCTGGTTCAAGCGATTCTCCTGCCTCAGCCTCCCAAGTAGCTGGGATTACAGGCACACACCACCATGTCCAGCTAATTTTGTATTTTTTAGTAGAGACAGGGTTTCTCCGTGTTGGTCAGGTTGGTCTCGAACTCCCAACCTCAGGTGATCCTCCCGCCTCGGCCTCCCAAAGTGCTGGGATTACAGGTGTGAGCCACCACGCCTGGAATATTATTATTATTATAATAAGCTGGCACACCACCTTCATACCTGCCAGGTATTATTATTCATACTGTAATTTTGCAGGAGAAAATGGAGAAATAGAGGTAATGTGACACAGCTAATCTGGGGCAGAGCCAGGAGCCAAACCCACTTTGACTTCAAAAGCTGTTCTGCTTCTATTTCCATGAGATTACAGACAGGCTTGGGCTGAGTGTGAAGGTGGCCATGAAAAGATTTAGTCTGCATTTTTTGGAAGGACAGCAGGGTCATCCACGCCTCATCTTCTCCAGCTGAAGATGCAAGGGCTACAGGTTACTGAGGTGCTCTGTGTCAGGGACTGTTTGTCCATATTCTCCTTTCAGCTTCATATCAGGTAAAAATATCGAGTGTCATTTCACAGATGAAGAAACAGAGACTCAGAGAGGTTCAATTATTTGCCCAGTATCACACAGCTGCTAAGAGGCAGAGCTGACTCCAGCCCAATTTGATCAGAGTCCAAAGCCCTTATTCTTAACCACTGGACTTATACCACCTCTTTCTTAAAATATATGATTTCTAACTTCATTCATTCATTCATTCCATATTTACCAAACACCTACTACGTGTCCAGATCTTTGCTGGGAGGTGGAGACACAGGAATGATTCAAGCACCGGTTGTGAATATTCCTCAGAGAAAAAAACTGTGCTTTTCCCCATTATAATACCTTTCATTTTATTAAAAATTCTTCTACAATAAGCCTAAATTATTTCTAATTTGAAAAAATAATGGACAATACTAAGAAAATCTAGAAAAGTTTTGGGGGACCCCAAGGGAGGGACCCCATTCGGTCATGGGGTATCACAACTGGCTTCCTGGGGGAAGAGAGGGGTGAGTTTAGACTGTAGGATCCTTACACCTTGAGCAAAGTAAATGGTGCATCCCTCCTGCCCCAGGAAAGCCTAGATATGAGCAGGAAGTTCTACCGCTGGTACAAGGAAACCCAGGCAGCACTGGGTGGCCTTCCAGGAAGGACCAACTTCCAGGGTTCCAGAGAATCCCCAGAAGGAGAAAACGTATTTCTTGTGTCTTCCTTCTGTGCCAGACCCTGTGCTGGGCTCAATGCACCAAATTAATGTTACTTAGGTCACTCTTAACAATACTTTTATATTAGCTTTCTCAGGCTGCAATAACAAAGTATCACACACTGGGTGGCTTGAACAACAGATAGCCATTCTCTCACAGTTCTGGAGGCCAGAAGTCTGAAGTCAGGGTGTTGGCAGAGCTCTCAAAAGCTCAAAGGGAGACTCTGTTCCATGCCTTTCTCCTGGCTTCCGGTGTTCCCAGCCACCCTCAGCACCCGCTGGCTTGCAGCGACATCACTCCAAACTCTGCTTCCGTTTTCACATGACCATCTCCTTTGTGTCTGTGTCTTCACATAGCCTTCATCTGCCTCTGTGTCTTCATATAGCCATCTTCTTATAAGGACCCCAGTCATATTGGATTGGGACTCAACCTACTCCAGTTTAGCCTCATAATGTAATTCCATTTGGAATGACCCTATTTCCAAATAAGGACACATTCTAAGGAATTGGGAGTCAAGACTTCAACATGTCGCTTTGGGCGGGGGGAGACAGGGCACACAATTCAGTCTAACAACCCTAGTAGAATTTTTGCTCTCACTTTTTGGGTGGAGAGCTGCTCCTCCAAGAGCTTGAGTAATACTTGAGGCTATTGCAGCATCCTA
This sequence comes from Cacajao melanocephalus, assembly GCA_963573385.1. Classification (NCBI taxonomy): domain Eukaryota; kingdom Metazoa; phylum Chordata; class Mammalia; order Primates; family Pitheciidae; genus Cacajao; species Cacajao melanocephalus. The sequence continues at coordinate 34,818 of CAUYLG010029079.1, forward strand.
TGCGGGATTCAAACCCAGATCTGGCTGACTCCAGTATAGCATGAGGCCTCCTGTTTGTGAATCTGTTCACAAACTATAAATCAGAGGCATACAGATTAGTTCATGTTTAGCTACGCTGTTAACAAATCACCTTTATCGAAGAGAGCAAAATTTCAGGAAAAGATTGATTATAGTAAAAGAAAAAAGTAAAGAAAAAAAAAGTGCCACCAGGAGGGTTCTTTTCAGATGTTGGTTTCTGTACTGGAGATAAATAGCAGCTGGGGTGACTTTGCCATTTCAGCACTCTTCGGGCGGCTCTGGAGACGAGCTGATAGATTGTGTGAACTCGGCCATTAATCCACCCTCAAGTGGCCTGTGATTTTGTCCCTGTTTTACATATCTGACCTCCTGTCTCCAAGAGATTCTGCTACCACAGCAGGATTTGAAAGTGGAGGAGCCCGGAGGAATGGCTAGAGAGGATTTTAGCAGGCTGGCAGTAACCACACTAACTCTGGAGACAGGGACCATGGTCTTCATTCAGCCTGCACCAAAGGTCCATGGGGATGATCTTGCCCAGGACAGGAAGGAAACTGACTCAATATTGATATCCTGATCCATGGAGTTCAGCCCATTAACCAGGCCATGATGCATAACATGCCTGTGTTTTCCAAAAGCATTAACAAAGGACCATGTATCTTCCTCTCCCTCCTGTTGATGATAGATAAGGAAACAGAGGGTCATTCATTCATTGAACAAGTCTTTGAGCACCTGTTGTGTGGGACATCTCAGCCTGATGCCTGGTCTGGTGGGAGGGTGAGGAAGGGGACAGACCACCATTTAAAAGCCCAGGTTTATAAAAAAGAATTAAGATCATGCTTCTTATAGGAACATGGGTGGAGCTGAAGGCCATTATTCTTAGCAAACTAATGCAAGAACAAAAAAGCAAATACCACATGTTCTCACTTATAAGAGGGAGCCAAATGGTGAGAACACATGGACACAAAGAGGGGAATAACAGACACTGGGAACTACTTGAAGGTGCAGGGTGGGAGGAGGGAGAAGAGGAGGAAAGAAATAACTATTGGGCACTACGCTCAATACCTGGGTGACAAAATCATCTGTACAACAAACCCTGCAACACGAGTTTACCTATACAACAAACCTGCACATGTACCCAGCACTTAAGATAAAGCTTAAAAATACATAACTAAAAGCCTAAGCTTTGGGGAAGATGGACCTATGGCAAAAATCCCAGATCTTCTCCCAAGGAACCGCCCTACTTCCCAGCTCCATCCTCCTCCTGGGCAGGTCTCTCTGGGGAGACATCTCCTCCCAAGACACCTCCTCCCAAGCTTGGACTCAGTGTGGCACATAGGAAGGGGCAGCTTTGAATAGACAGACCTGGGCATGGATTTGGCCAGGGACTCTCACTGTGGGGTGGGCTCGGGCAAGTTGCTAAGCTTGAGTATCAGTGTAATAGTTAGTTTGCCCTCTGCCCCCGCTTTCCATGGTACCAAGGGACAAAACTCCAGCTTAAACCAGCTTAAGCTAAAGAAGAAAATGCATTGTGTCATGTCATCAAACTACATGGGTTCATAAGAAGTTTGTGAAGACTGAATTTTTAAAAAAAGGAGACATGGCACATAGTAAAGTAGATAGCACATAGTAGGTGTTCAAAACATGATGGTTTTGTCTCCTCTGTTTCTGTCTCTCTCTCTCTCTCTCTCTCACACACACACACACACACATCGGTTGATCTCATGACAAAGACCTCAGACTATCAAAATAAACCAACCTTTTCCTCTCTTCCCTTCCCTCTCTCCCTCTCCTCACTCCACCATCCCTCCTTTTCTTCCTTCTCTTTCTCCCTCCAGCTCCTTCTATTTTTCCCTCCTGCCTATCCTACAGTATATTTTAGACACTCAGTCCTCTGGGGAAGACTGAACTGAAGTTAGTGTGCAGCCCTTGCCCATATGGCCACAAAGTGCCCTCTCCCAGCTCAGGTATGAACAGCATTCGTGCCCCAAGTCAAGGGCTATGACTCCGTCGGTGGTGGGAGGGGCACACGCTGTTGAACAAGCACGGAGACAAGACCTGGGCTTCTCCGGGGCTGTCAGTGTCTGGTGTGCCTGCTCCAGGGAGGCAATGTTTCTTTTAAAGGTGGACTGTTCTTAGTCGAGCAAATCACCTCTGTCTTATGAAGGAAATTCAAGGTGATCAGGTCAAGACAAGTCTCCAGCGGGGCTGAAAAAATAGTGCACTCAGCAGAGCCCTATCCAGGGGTGCAATTGCTCAGTAATGAACCTGCGTTCTCTGCTTGATCATGCTGTCTCCCACAAGTAAGCGGGGAAAGAAGCTCACAATTTAAACTAGATAGTTGCCTAGCCAAGGAAGTGATTAAGTGGAATTGAGTGTTTTCTTCAATCATTCCCTATAAGGGACACAATTCCAAGTGCTGGCTGGATCCTCAGTCTGATCTCTAGTTACTGATTTGGGGGTCTCATGGGCCTGGATTTAAACCTTCATTCTGTGAACAATTAGCTGTAGGCCTTAGGGAGGCCACTGTACCTTTCTGGGCCTCTGTTAACTCATCTAAGACAAGAGCATGACAATGTCAATGTTCTCCACTTCACATGGGGGCATTACAAAGATCTCCTGACTCAAAAAGGAAGCAGTTCAGAACACAGGCTCTGGAGCCAGGTCGCTTGGCTTCAATTCTGAATCCACACATATGAGCTGTGTTACCTTGAGCAAGCGACTTAACCTCTCCAGGCCATCTTCCCTTCTGTATAAAATGGTAATAATATTCTCATAGGATCATTGTAAGGATGCAAGGAGACAGTATATGTAAAGCACTTACCAAAGCGAATGTCCAAATAATAGCAATAATTTTTAAAACATATGGGAAAAGACATTATAAACTGTTGAGTTTAAAGACATTATAAACAGCTGTTTTCATGTATGGGAGTTACTATTTACCATAAAGTATAGGAAAATGTTAACTACTTTAAGAAAACTAAGTGTATGATTTGTAACCTGGATGGTTATTTTACATCATTTAAAATTTTCCTTTGAATGGAAACATTTATCTTTCCCTACAATAGAGGCAAACTGTAAAGTACTTTACACAGCACTGTGAATGGTCAGTTTCTTATTCTACTCCCCTTAATTTCATGCCTATCATATGCAAGGCACTATGGTAGAAACTTTTACATAAATCATTCTATTTTAACCTCACTAGACTGTTATTTTTGTTCCTGATTCAAGTAAAACTAGGTCTCTGAGAGGTTAACTGGCTTAAACTTACTAGGCCCATGCTGGGAAGTAACCAAAGTGAAATGAGGACCTAGACCTTGAGATAGCCAGGTCCAGGGTGCTTTCCAGGGAAAAAGAAATGTCTTAAGGCAGCTTATAGAAATGGTAACATGTTGTCAAATGTTAAGCCTTTCAGAGCTGTCTTAATGCAAGAAATGGGAAGCTCTATTTGGTGCTTAGGGAGTGGCCTTGGCTTGGGTTCCTGGATGCTCAGCTGTCACCAGGTGACCTCAAGGGCTTGGCTGCAGCCCACGGAAGGGTTCCCTCCTCTGTATTGGTCTCCACTGCCCTGATTAGACCAGGTTCTGCCAAGACAAATGACTTTCAGTTTCTCATTTCTGCCCAAAGGAAGGGCTTGACATTAAGAGGTCAACAGGGTCACATAACCAGAGACACATTGGTGAGGTTTCCTCCTTTAACCCTTACAGCTTTGTCCCCAGCCACCTCTGACTTTTTCCTTTCCCCAAAGCCAAGTACATCGGCTGCTACCTGGATGACACCCAGAGTCGGGCCCTTCGAGGAGTGTCCTTTTTTGACTACAAAAAGATGACCATCTTCCGTTGCCAGGACAACTGTGCTGAACGGTAGGGTCCCAGCACCCCAGACTTGTCCATTTCAGGCCCTTCCGTCTCAGATTGCTGCCTGTGGTATTCTTTGCCCTGCTATGGGAGGGTGTGTTGAAGGGTGAGCACGTGACCACAAGGAAAGGGTGATGCAAGGGTGTGTGTGCGTTGTGTGTGTGTGCACATGCACACAACTGGGGATTGTTTGAGAGCTGGTCTATGAGAGTTTGTGACTGTGCAACGGTGTCATATTGTGTCTAGGAACAATTGTGGAGCATACAGGGTACAGGGTCAGCTAGTTGTATTTGTGAGCTTAATGCCAACATGCAATGATCTTTAAATAATAGTGGCCGTATATGTAGGAGTCTTTGTGAAAATGTGTGCAAGGGCCCAGAATTGTGCTTGTGTGTGTAGGTGTCTGATTGCATTTGCTGAATGTCTGACACTGTGTTGAGAGCATGCAAGGCTGTGAAGAATTGCACACAATTTAGAAATGCATCATTAGGTGTGCGCATGTGCGTGCAGATGAGGGCTGTAAGCATGAAGCTTGTAAGATGTCCACATGAAGGGTAAGGTAGGGGCATCTAATGGTTTCTCAAAATATAAACTCCTTATTTTTCTCCGAGGGAGAGACACTCGCCTGTTCAGACGGTATTTTCTAATCTAAGTTGATGATGATAATTTTTTAGACATGCACTGGGAGTAGAGGGAGGGAGCTGACATTTTGAGAGTGGACAAGTCCCCAGAGGCCTGGTGAACAGGGACAAAACCCCTGGGGGCACCATGGGGCTGAGCTGAGCTTCTCTCCTTCTTTCTTGGGCCCCTTGACCTTGTAGTAGCTCATGAAGAGGCTCTCATATGCTTACCTCCAGGCTCCAGCCCGTTGCCTCTGATGGTCACAAGTTCTGCCAACCTCAGCTGCATGCTTGGTGTGGAAATGTACAAGTGGGTGGCCACTGAGAGACTCTTCCTGCTGTTCTTAATTAAGAAACACTGTCCCCTTTATAATCAACTGCCTGGGGAGCCCTCTATTAGAATCATGAGCCCAGGACCCTCTCCAACTTGAAAAGGATTCCAAGTCTTTGATAATATGAAGTCAATAAGTTATCTGTCAAACTTGGGGGCAGGGGAGCAGAGGAAACAGAGGTGGAGTCCACACAGCCCCTGGCCTTAAAGAGCTCACAGTCTGCAAGGGGAGACAAACGTGTAAACAGAGAGGGATAACACAGTCAGATAAGATGGAAGAATCACAGACAGTTAGACATGCAGACGAGGTCTAAGCTGCCTGGGGTAAAAGGAAATACTTCTCAGAGAAGATAACAGCCAAGATGAGTCAGAGCTACTCATGTAATTCAGTTTGGTTGAGCAAATATTTGCTGACTGCCCATGGGTGCTGGACCTGATTCCAGGTGCTGCAGATTCAGAGATGAGCCAGCCACGGCCCTGTCCTCAGGGGGGCTTCCCATCCAGATGGGGAGATAGAGGCATGAACAATAGGCGTCGGCAGTAGAATAACAACAGCTTACAATAGGTAAAAAGCACTTGTTCTGTGCCAGGCACTGTCTGAGCATTTTGCAAATATTAACTCCTCAACTTCACAAGACCCCTATGAGGTAGCAATGTTATGAGCCACATTCCACAGATGAGGAAACTAAGGTACTGAGACATTACATATGATGGGTGCTGGGGTGGATGTGCTTTGCAAGGTGCAGGGAAGTCAAGAAGACAGAAGGGATGGAGGGCTCCAAGAAGAGGGTTCAGGAAGAGTTATCGAGGTGAGACCATAAGCTGGGTTTTGAAGGATGGGTAGGAGTTTTCTAGGTAGGGCAGAAATAACAGCATGCTCAAAGGCCGAGACTCCTGAAATATACTCACTCAGGGTCCTCAAGTAGGCAGCATGGGAGTGCTCAGAAGGTACAAAGGGAGTGTCAGCAGGGAAAGCCGCAGAGGTGCCAAAAGCCCAGTGAAACGGGACCTTGAGAGCCAACTACAGCATCCAGATCTGACCTGGAGGGCAGTGGGGGGCCACTTCAGGGTGTCAATCAAGGAAGGGGTCTACATTCATTCTGTGAATGTGTATTAATCATCTCTCATATGCCAGGCATTGTACCAGGATAGGTGGGCAAGACCCACGGGGTCACTGCCCTCCTGGAGACTATATTCTAGAGAAGAAGGCAATTTACAAAATACATTAAAAATCACCAGGATCATTTCAAAAGTGAGGAGAGCCAGAAGAAACTAAAATGGAGTGATGGGATAGTGCCCGGCGTGAGTGGTAACATTCGGTGGGGTAGTCAGTGAAGAATTCTCTAGGAAGATGACTGTGCCCAGACCTGGAAGGTAAAAAGAAACCAACCATGCAAACAGCAGAGGAAGAGTGTTTCAGGCAGAGAAATAGCCAGGACAAAGTCCTTGAGGAGGAATGAATTCAGCGTGTTCAAAGATCAGAAAGCCCATGACCAAAAGAATTGGCCTTCAGCATCCTCCAGCAGAAGGCTGGTGGGCACCTTAGTCTGTTTGGGATGTTAGAACAAAATGCCTTAGACTGGGTCATTTATATGCAACAAAAACTTATTGCTTACAGTCCTGGAGGCTGGGAAGTCCAAGATCAAGGTGCCAATAGATTTGGTATCTGGTGAGTACCCACTCTCTGCTTCAAAGATGGTGTCTTGCTGCTGTGTCCTCCCATGGCACAAGAGCAAAAGTACTCCCTCAAGCCTCTTTTATGGGTTCCCCCGCACCTCAGTTCTCCTCTGTCTCAGACTTTGTTTTTCCTACTCCCGGAGCCAGAGCAAGCAATGCTCTTTTCATTTGTTTACAGAGTAGGGTAGCCACTAAGAGCCCTTTTTAGTAAAGGATTCCATCACTATGAAAAATTTCAAAAAAATTTGAAAATCTTGCAGCGCCTGGATTTTTAGTTGGAGGAATTTTTCCTTGGCTGAATGTGCGAGCCCATTTTTGTCCTGCCCCAAAGGGGTGCGAGAGTCCCTGCCTCCTTGATGAGCACCCTGTGCCTCCTTCCCTCACCCTAGCTCCTCTCATGGGACAAGGAGGCACCATTCCTGGGTGATGTTTCCAGAAATAAAGGAGCTGCACTCTGGAGAGATGAATGTCTCAGGTTTCCAGACAGGAAAGAGCAAGAAAGAGAGTGGGGTATGGGAGGCCACAGGATCTGGGGTGTGTGTGCATGACAGGTGTACCAAGTGCAGATGTGTACAGGAGAGTGTGAATATGGACCATGTTGTGTCTATGTGGGTAGGTGTAGAAAGGTGGAGATGAAGGCTGGTGGATGGTCCCTGGGTATTCCTGTCCCCTCCCTGGGTCTCCCTGTCCTCTAGGGGCCTACCTATATTCTTTCTTGGCTTTCCTGCCTCCACACTGCCCCCCTGCAAGGCTAACTCTGTAGCCTCCCTGACTCCTCTTGGGGTCTCCTTATCCCAGACCCAGATCCCCCTGCCCCATGGAGCATGCCTGTCTCACAGATCTCCTGAGAGTCTCCCTGCCCACCTCAGGGTCTCCCCTGCCCTCTTTCCAGGGTCTTCCTGTGTGCTACCCCCCTAATCTCATTTCTTTGGGGTCCCCCTGTCTCCTGAAAGCCTTCATCTCCCAGGTCTCCATAATGGGTAGGTCTCCTGCCCCGTGAGGTCTCTCCTGTCCCCTGGGGTCCTCCCAGTTGCCCCCACCTCCCATCGGCAGTCTCCCCATTTCCCCTGGTCCCCAGATCCCTCCCATCCCCCAGGTGTCCACATTGAGTCTCCCTGCCTTGGGGTCTCCATGGTGGCAGCCACCCTGCTTGACAGCAGCCTCCCCCAGGGGTTACCTGTATGCCGGGCTGGAGTTCGGCGCCGAGTGCTACTGCGGCCACAAGATCCAGGCGGCGAACGTGAGCGAGGCAGAGTGCGACATGGAGTGCAAGGGCGAGAGAGGCAGCGTGTGCGGCGGCGCCAACCACCTCTCTGTCTACCGGCTGCAGCTGGCCCAGGAGTCAGCCCGCAGGTGTACGTGAGTCTGCCCTCCCCCTCTCTGCTGCTCCTCCCTCGGCTGCAGCCCTTGCCCACCAGAGTTAAGAGTCCCACATGTCCTCCCTGCACCCTCCATGGCTCCCCATCACTCCTAAGGCCACCACCATCCTGCCCCAGCCTTGCCTCTCCCAGTCCCTCGCAGAGCCCTCTGCCCCAGCTCCTTTGAATGGTCCCGCATGTGCTTCTCTCTCCCTCCCACTACTCTGAGCTGCCTCTGGTACCAGTTGCATCCCTCATTCTCACCAGTCTTCCTCCTTCTGAAACTGAGTTGGCGCCTGGGCCTTGCCTTCCCATCCTGATTTTCGCAGAGCAGATTGTCTCTAACGGTGATGATGATGGTAATGACAATAGCAAACACTTTGTCCTTTTCTCCATGCCTCAAATAGAATAGCACATCTAATTTTCACAGTGACCCTTGACACAGGTACTATTGTTTACTTATTCCCATTTTACAGATGAGGAAACTGAGTTCTCAACGTCACAAAGCTTGTAAGCAGCAGAGAATTTAAACCAACTCTGGAGGCTTTGATGCTTTCAAAGAGAGAATTCATCCTGGCTTATTCATGCTTCTGGTTTGAGTCTTGTTGGAAAATCTCTCCAGTTTCCAAACCAAGAGAAGGAGGGAGTGAATAAGAGGACAGAGATGGCTCCTTATCTGTGGGCATTGTCCCATTATTGTCCCCTCCTGGAGACTGGGAAGGAATGTTTAGTAACAGCTAATAACTATGTATCAATAATTTGCTGCACGCCAGGCACTGTCCTAAGCCAATTACAGACCTGATTTCATTTAACTTCCCTACAGCCTTTTCAGGTCGTTACTGTCGTTCATTATCCCCAGCCAGTCCAAGGTCACATAGTCTAATTCTGAATGACCTTAAGACCTGTGAGAAGAGCTAATGGGCTTGATGAAAGATGGGGGGACTGACCTTTCCAGAGGTTACACCTCCCATGCAGTCCAGAGACAAAAGCAGAAATCCACAACTGCTTCTCTAGCCCTCTGGCCAGTGCTTCCAGATGTGCATGTGTCTCAGAGTTCCCCTAGGAGATCTTGTAAAAATGCAGATTCTAATCAGCAGGTCCAGTGAGATGCTGCATTTTTAAGGAGCTCCCAGGTGATGCCAGGATGCTGGTCCACAGACCACGTTTTGAGCCTCTGTGGATCTCGTCCAGAATGTAGTCCTGCCCACCCAGGTAGCTTTAGCAGAAAGTTAACAGCTAGTCTGTTTGCAGAAAAAGGCCTCTTCCATGTGAATTTCATCGTTTATAGAAACTCATTGTTTGTTTGCTTGAAACACTGAACACATTTTCAAGCAATGAGTCTGTTTGACTCCATCTCTCTCTCTCTCTCTCTCTCTCTCTCTCCATATATATATATATATATATATGCACACACACACACACACATATATACATATACATACATACATATATATACATATACATATATATGTATATGTATGTGTGTGTGTGTATATATATATATGCAGAGTGTGACATGGAGCGCAAGAGCCTCTACCATGTGAATTTCATCTCTTTCTCTCTCGGAGAGATGGAGTCTCACACTGTCGCACAGGCTGGAGTGCAGTGGCGTGATCTCAGCTCACTGCAACCTCTGCATCCTGGGTTCAAGCAATTCTCCTACCTCAGCTCCATGACTAGCTGGGATTACAGGTGCCCACCACCACACCTGGCTAATTTTTTGTATTTTTAGTAGAGATGGGCTTTCACTATGTTGGCTAGGCTGGTCTCAAACTCCTGACCTTGTGATCCACCCACCTCAGCCTCCCAAAGTGCTGGGATTACAGGCATGAGCCATCACACCTGGCCTCAAATCCCTTTTCTGAAGCTACATTCAAGCTTTGCTATACAGTAGGGTCAAACATGCTGTCAATTTGAAGACTGGCTGGTTTTTCCAAATGGACTGCAACTTCCACCTCCCCATAGTCACCTCAGTTCATATATGAAGGCCTAGGAGGGCAGAGGGCAGAGGACAGAGGTAGTACATGAAATCCAGGCCAGAGACTGTCCATAGAGTGGGTTTCTGGTTTGGCTGCTAATGTTATGAGTTTTTAACTTGGTAGCAGATTTATCACCTTCATAATCAATCACCTTTATGTCAATATTTATGTTATTTTGATAGCAACATTTGGACCATCTGAAGAGATGACCTTAAAGTCAGGGATATTTAGAGAGAAAGCTGCTGCCACTAACACATCCTAGTGTATGAAGCTGAGATAGATAACAAGAATTGGATTGTGTATGTCATTAGCCAGACACTAGCCAGACCTCCTTTTGGTTAATGTTCAGGTTGGCTGAATAATCTGGACACACTCTCTCTCAATATCTTTCCCTCTTCTTGCCCCCCTCTCCTTCTCTCCACCTCTCTCTTCCTCTTTCTCTCCCCCACTTTCTTCCCTCTCTCTTCCTCCCCCTCTTTATCCCCCTTTCTCTCTCTCTCTCTCTCTCTCTCTCACACACACACATTCAGACACACACACACACTGCTGTGATCACCTTGTATTATATAATAACACTTTCACTGACTGTGGGTGAGCTGGGAGGCGGGGGAAACTGCAGGCAGGAATGCTGCTGCATCCCTCACCTGCCCCCTTCTGTGTGGCACAATTATTTGGGTGGTGCTTTGTACCATCTGAGAATAGAATTTTTGTATTATGTCCAAGAGGACATGTTCCAAATCCATTTGGCAACATGGTATACAAAGAGAGTACTGGGACCGTTCATTGAACCAAAACACTTGATGAGGTATGGAGAGGCTCAGTGGTGAGTAAAGCATGATGCCTGACCTCAGGGAGCTTGCCATTTCATGGGGCAACTGACCTGATAATAATGGGATTGGTTCAACCATATGTTAGAAGGATAATTTTGTGCAGATTTGATACCAGTAGGATTGGTTGAACAGAGACCCAGAGGTCCATGGGGGCTCTGTCTTCAAGAGCCAAGGGAGCAACTTTTGAGCTGAATCTCATTCTAAGAGGATTCCAGGTGAAAGGGACAGCCATGTGTTCTAACTCATGCTCAAAAGTCCAGAGTCAGCAAAGGTCACGTGTTTAATGCTATGTTGGAAGCACCTTTCTCACTGATGTCTGCATTTTACATTTGTAAAAACTGAGGCTCAAAGAATAGAAATGGCTAAATTAAACAGCACTGGGGGAAGCTCCATATAGGAGGGTGCAGCTCGATAAAGGAGGGGACATTTGATGAGAGCCTTGAAAGATGCATAGGTTGTTGCCTGGTGAAGGGGAGGATATCCAGATTCAAGACAAATCACCAAGGAGTGGGAGAGAAAGTAGGCAAAGAGAAGAGGGCACAAAAGCCGGGTGCCTATTACAGAAAATGATTGGCAGGCATGGTTTTGCCAAGGCTGCTATGCCTCTTAGGGACTAAGCATGGGCTGGAACCCAAGTCCCTGAATCCCAGTTAGGGTACCCACTTGCTACAGCACTGTAGACACCCTGACCCTGAAATTTGGTTCAGAACACCATCTTTTCTCTTTTCTCCAAGGGGAATTCCTTGGCTCCAGCTCATCTTCTTCCTTCCCTGTCCCCTGATCTCTCCTTCCACCTTGCTTCCAGACTCTAGGCAATATGAAATCTGCAATGTCTCTGCTCTGACTCAGTGGCACATTTGATTTCCTAGGATTATGCCTAGAATTTTCTTTGTACACAAATAAGTCAGAAAGGGATGTCTTCCAAGTCACTGGCACACAACTCTGGCATGTATTACATCAGGCAAGAGAAATGAGAGAACGCTCCAGCAAACAGCTATGGTGGAAACCAGATTTCATTTGTAGAGTCGTTAGTTGGTATTAACACTGTGTCCTAATTGTGTTTTCCTGAGCAGTGGCATAGAACTCTCAATGACTGGAGAGATCTAAAGGAAGCTTATTATTTCCCAAGCACCACTCTGGTGGGGCATCTGCCTCGCACAGGGTGCCAGCCTACGTGTTTCTGAGGTGATGGAATGCTCCCATAATAGTGAGAGCATTAAAAGGTTAGCAGAGCAAATGTCTGCAGGCACCCTGCTATTCTGCCTTGACACAGACTCTCAGGCACGTGGACTCTTTGCCCCTGTTATAAAAGAACTGAGAAATGGACTTCCTTCTTGGTCAGATTACATTTTTCACAGCAGTTTGCTAAATGTGTCAGCAAGCGTAGCTCTCCTCCCAGGGGTAGAGACCTGCTGGTGATTTGAGAACATTATGGCTTTATGGGCTGTTGCAAGAAATTTCATTTGCCTGAAAGATTCTTGAAAGGTTTGGGTTACAAAGTTCATCAGAAATAGACCGAACGTGGCCCCTCAGTCCCATGGGTGGCTGTCCATGGTGCTGACCACCCTTTAGAACTGCCTAAAACCCCACTGATGGCAAACCAGCCTCTCCTAGGGATCTGTACTTTTTTCTCTTGTTTTTTTCTTCCTAGCTTAAGACATTATGAAGCTTACACTATCACTGAAAAAATAGATACCTTATTTATGGTTCACAATTTACATGGTGGATTTTGTGTACTGTTGTTAATTCTGGCAATTTTTTGTCTCCCAAAGTCAGAAGGAGAATTTTGTGCAGTGCTTTGCTTTATGTTCACTGATACTCCATTCCAACTACTTCTGCTAAGGGGAACCCTCAGATGATCAGGGAAGAGTCACATTTGCCTGAAAACCAAATGTGGGAGAGCAAACCAATTCACTCCCATGGACAGCACCATGGGAGCAATGCAGGTTTTAGAATCAGGCATACAGTGTTTCTATCCCAACTCTCTCACTGAACAGCTGTATTGACTTAGGCCAAGCCACTTCTTCTTTCCAGGCATCAGGTGCCTCATCTATAAAACAAAGACAGTCCCAATCTTTCACAATTTCTGTGGCCACCAAGTGAGATAAAGTCTAGAAAGCATCTAGCACAGTGCCTGTTACAGAGTAGCTTCTTCCTAGTGGAAGCTCCCCAGTTCACTCCAAGAAGCACCCAATTCAAGCGATTTGAATTTCCAACAGCCCACAGGAGCCTTTGGTAATGTCTAAAAATAGCTGGTTTAAATTCTCTTTGGACAGTTAGCCCTTTTGTGTAATTCAATCTCTCTCTGATTATAGGTAGCTAGGTAGCTGTTAACAGCTTCCAGCTCACTGCCTTTCCCCCTCACCAGCATCTTTAATGCAGTGGAGCTTGGCCTAATTACCCAGGGGGTGGTGGCTTCTTTCAAACCAAGGAGAACTCTTCCACAGCTGCCTCTAAGCTGATGCCTGGTGACATTTACCTCATTTTTGTGAAGCTCCAGCACAAAGAGATGATAGGACTTCAGAGACACTTGCAGCTGGTTCCAGGCTGTTCTTCGTCTGCCCCCAGCAAAGGGAGTTGATGAACAGTTGCTCTGCTTGCTTCGTGCTAGTAAAAAGCCCAAGCTGCTTAGGTCATGTACCATCCCAGCTAGCCTGGCAATGCAGAGCTGACATTGTCAGAATGTGGGGCATGGGGTTTTGCAATCCTTGGACTCCCACTGTGAGGCCTGGGAGGATTTCTGGGAAATTCAGGTAGCTGGCATGGGGGTCTCTGGTGCTCAACTTGTTAAAATTTGACAGACCTTCTTCAGGATGGTAAAAAAGATGGGAAACTAGGATGTGATGTTAAACAAGATTGGGGTCAAATCCCAGCTCTACTCCCTACTAACTGGGTGACCTGGAAGAGTACTTCAATCTTGCCAGGTTTCAGGGTCTCTGCCTATAAAACACGGTAATAGTATTGTCCACCTCATAGGTTGCTGTGAGGATTTATTGAGATATAATATGCACAACACACTTAGCACTAGTGACATAAACAGCTGTTACTATTGCCATCACTGTTATTACTTAGGAAGGGTTGGTTATTAGGAAGACGCTATTACACCAGAGCCTTTTGCAAACAAGAAGGCATCTTTTCACTGCTTTGGAAATCCAGAATTCTTTATACCACAGGAGAGTGTCAGGGAAGCAAAGGGATTCCCTGGCCACTTCCCTTTCATTTTCAGACATAAGAAATAAGTCTCTCACCCACTAAAGTTGGGGGGAGGGTGTGAGGTGACCCATATTACAGATGGAGGAAATGAGGGAAGTGGGGAGATTAAATGTCTTGGCTACCGTGTATATTCTGTGTCCAGATCACCAAGACAGTGGAGAGCCACCTGCAGAAAGAGATGGCCTCCAAAGTGCTCCCCACGTCCCTGGGTGTCAAGCTAAACCACTGCCTTGCTGGCTTGGAAGGCTCTCCAACCTATCCACCAGACATCAGGAAGCCCTCTGTGACTTCACGCAGTCTCCTTACAAAGTAAAATAGGCCAGACTTCAGGAATACCTTCCACCCAGGAGATTAACTCCTCCTGGAACTGACTTCCCAAACTGTTATCCTCCCTACTGCACCCCTAGAACACATCTTACCCAAAGAGGTGCACAGCAGTAGCTTCTAAACCATCTCTGGTCTGTTAAGCCCTCTAAAAATCTCACCTTATCTGGTATTCGGAGCATTCCATTTAACCCTCCTCTCTAAGCTGGGAGAGTCAGGGGCTCATTAGCAGGTGCTTAAATGTCAAAGGGAAACCAGTCTCTGCAGAGCTGGATCTACAAAGACTTCCTTCCTCTTCCTACTCTGGCCTCCTAATATCTAGGCAGGCTGGAAGAAAGCACATGGAGAAATGCCAGCCTAGGGATTCCACATGGCTCTCCTCCTTTTTTCAGTCTAAGGACGGCTGGCAAGGAGATAGACCTTTGACTGCCCCCTCTCTACTACCTGCAGCTCACAAAGTTCATCCATGTCAATCTCTGAATGATCTACCTAGTATTTATGCCCCCATTTTAGAAATGAGAACATTGAGGCTTTGAAATGAGAGGAAACTTGCCCATGGTCAAAGACAAGGAAGGGTGGAGGTGCCAGTGGGTGCCATGTGAAGGAAAGCTCCCCATTTTAACAGAGTCAGGATTAGAACTCCTGTTTCCTAGTCACTAAGTTTTCTGTTCCTCAGCCAGGATGGCTCATCCTGAGCCTGTCAGTCTAGGGAAGTGCCATGGCCCTCTGGTGTGGTACCAGGATGGAAGACCTCTCCTGGGACTCTGGGTGAGGGTGGGTCTCCTGTAGCTCAACTGAAGATGCAGGCTAATGTGACCCATCAGGGGACTGAGCCCAAATGTGATGGGTGCCCAGCTTGGGGGCAGGGGAGAGGGCAGAGCATTTGGTCAAGGAAGCCTAAAGGAAGATGCATATGTGCCACCCACAGGCCCTGAGGGATGCCCCAGTGCCTTCAATTATTTGGAGCAAGGTTCATAAAGATGCAAGGGTGACTCCTGAAGGCAAGGGACCCCAAAGGCCACCCTGGGCTTGCTTCAGCTTGCACATGCCTACAGTCAGACATGCACACTCCCATACAGAGATGACTTGTATATGAGATCCACTGTGATGCAAACAACTGGGACAGACACCAGCAGTGTCCCTGGCTGTGGGGACCAGGTGCAAGGGTCCCCAGTGCTCTTGGCAGACTCCATCTGGGCTGGACTCCATCAGAGGTACCTGCCCACCCAGTTACTCTCTCTTCTTATGCTGCATTTCCCCTTGCACTGGGGAAATAAATATTTTTATCTGAACCTAGGTGCCGGCTGTTGTGGGGGATGGTTGGGAAATGTCAAACACCTGGTGGCATTGAGCCATGCTCATGAGAGACTGGCTGAAGTCCAGCCTCATCCTCTATTAGGAGAAAAGGAGCCCTCCTCCCAGCCAGCTGGTTGCCAGGCAACCCAGAGAGAGCCCCTAGGGTTATTGTCTCCACGTGCACAAACACCTTACGGTAAGATCACCCTCCTAGAGGTTGATCTGATGCACAACCATACCAGTTATCGACAGAAGCACACAGTCAAATGCAGAGGGCCACAGACGCCTATGTTCCCCCATAGACAGACCCACTGTGTATAAATGAACATGGTCCACAGGGTCACATTTGCATTCTCCGAGCCCAGCATCCACATGCCCAGATAGGTGGATCTGCACTCACACTGGCATGAAGACAGCCACACACACACACGAGATGTACACATCATCACTCGCACCCTCTCGTACACAGATGAGCACTGTGTGCGCAACAATAGACACACATTCAAGGTCATGTCCCACTACCCAAACAACCTCACTGCAGCCAGACCCACAACTGCCCTCACACAGCCTCTCGTGCCCCCCATTAATGCACAGACAGACACATCCACACCCACATGCCCAAACACCACTCACCTCTTCAGACACGACTGTGTCTTCCAAAAATAGTCTTCCCAACATAGTGCTGTGTTTGGGGCCTCAGACCCCAAATACTATCTGTAGCAACCCTCAGCTCCAGCTTATGACCCAGGGGGAATTTCATTATGGTCTCTCAAATAGGATCCTGGTGGCGAAGAGGCAGGTTAACAATTTGATGTTGGTTCTAGAGACCCACAGTCAAGATCTGGACATCTGAGGATGCTTAAAGAAGAATCAGACTCCAGTGTCAGGTGACAGAGTGACAGCCCTGACTTTCTGAATGATTTGTGGTCAAAGTCAGAGTGGACATGAAGGGTGGGAGAGAGAAAATCAATGTCCCACTGTTGTGAAATGCTAAAGCCAGGGATGGCTTTTTAAAAAGGGACAGCCCAGGAGAGAGCAGACTTGGAGTTCAGACATTCCTAGGCTGGAATCCACACACTTCCGCTTGTCAGCTGTATGGCCTTGGGCAAGTCGCTTGCCCCTCTACACCTGTTTTCTCTTCTTTATAATGGAAAGAATAAGATCTTCCTGCTAAGGGTTAGGAGGGTTCCATCACATAAGATATATCAAGCATTTACACAAAGCCGAGCACTTGATAAATATCAAAGATATCATACTGACTCTTGCAAACTGGGTGACCTGCATCAAGCAGGTTCAGTCCTCTAAGCCTTGAGTTTCCTCATCTGTAAAAATGGGAAGCCCCATACGACCAGGGTGAATGGGAGAGTTCCCTGAGACTACGTGTGTGAGCAGCTCAGTCTACTTTCCAGCACATAACACACAATCAGTACATGGCAGCAATAATGATCACAACAATATTAAATAATTTTTTAAAGACAAGATCTCACTCTGTCAACCAGGCTAGAGTGTGGTAGCATGATCATGGCTCACTGCAGCCTCAACTGCCTAGGTTCAAGAAACTCTTCCATGTCACTCTCCTAAGTAGCTGGGACTATAGGCGTGTGCCACCACACATAGCCAATTTTTAAAAAAATTATTTGTAGCGATGGGGTCTTGCTATATTGCTCAAGCTGGTCTCAAATTCCTGGGCTCAAGGGATCCTCCTGCCTTGGCCTCTTAAAGTGTTGGGATTACAGGTGTGAGCCACTGCACCTGACCAACATTATAGTAATATAAGCATCTATTCTTAATAGTATCATTATTATTGGAAGAAGCACAGGCTTTGGAGACAGAGAACCTGGCTTCGATCTCACTCTGCTGTTTGCCAGCTCTGTAACACTGGAAGCCAGCAAGCCTTCCCAAGCCACCTCAGTTTTCTCATCTGTGAGATAGAGGTACCTATAGCATCTACTTCCTATGGCTGCTATGAAGACTCAATGGACCCAGAGTTCCCAGCATGGAGCCCAGCATCAGCAGGAACTCAGTAAATGCAAGTGGAGTGGAAAGAGAGAGAGGGAAAGCAGCATCTCATTGCCCAGTGACCTGAGTTAGCATCCGGCTAACTTGAGTTTTCTAGTTAGGTGAGGGTTCATCCAGTGCTTGGGATTTCCCGCCTCATTGCCATAAATCTTTAGCTCAAATGCCCACTTCCCAGGAGGGTGTACTGGATCATGCCTGTAATCCCAGCACTTTGGGAGACTGAGGCAAGCAGATCACTTGAGGTCAGGAATTCCAGACCAGCCTGGCCAACATGGTGAAACCCCGTCTCTACTAAAAATACAAAAATTAGCTGGGTGTGGTGGTGCACGCCTATAATCTCAGCTACTCAGAAGGCTGAGGCAGGAGAATCACTTAAACCCAGGAGCTGTAGGTTGCAGTGAGCCAAGATCACACCACTGCACTCCAGGCTGAGTGACAAAGGAAAACTTGGACACACACACACACACACACACGTGTGTGTATACATCTCCACTTCCCTACCTCCCCTGACCTTGTATGGCACATTCTATGAACATCATCCTCTGGGTGACCTTACAGGGCATCCCTGTCAGCACCCCAGGTCACAAGATGGAAGAGTGTCCAGTGTTTCTCTACAGGGCACTCGTTTAGGTGGTGAAGGGCTGTCCTATACAAAACAAGCATGCACGTTTCTGCCCTCAGCCCTTCAAGTGCCAGTGGCCTCAAACCACTGGGGCCATCAAAGGTGTTCCCACACTTCTTTGAATGTTCCCAGGGTAGTAGGCAAGAGAGTCACTGCATAGTCTAACTCCTAGTCTTCATTTATACGTGGAGACACTGAGGCCTGGAGGGACCATGCAGCAGATCAGCACCCTGGCACTATCACCACTACCACTGTCACTTGTCTCACCAGGATAAAGCCAGAGACACGGAAAGCTAAGATAGCAGGAGTCTGGGGCATGCACTGGAAATTAGCCATTTAACCAAATTCCTCATGTCCTCTTAGTTTTCTTGACTTGCCACTGCAATGAGCAACTTCAGGCTACCAGGCGCCATGTGGCAGAAAGAATCACTAGGGTGCCTTTGGTGGCTAAAATAAAAAATTGTCGTTCATAAACACCCTCCCCCACCCTTCTGCTCAGGGAGTTATTCCATATCCTCTTCTCCGTACATAAATATAAATATATATGTGTATGCTAAAAGCGCTTTTACACTCTAGATAGACCCAGACAGCGCTATAGAGAGAGACATAAGGTTTTTGCACCTTGCTTTGCTTTTTTCCAAGGGCTAGCTAACATTTTGATTCTGAGATGAGCCTCAGTAAGTTTCTGCAAATGATGGGTCCTTAGATTTGCCTTGCAACATCTTCTCTCAAAGCCCTGTTTCTCTCATCTGTAAAATGAGTTTACGATGAACCTTGCAGGATTTTCAAGAAGGTGACATGAGCTGATGTTTCTGAAGTGCTCAGCAGAGCAGATGACACAAAACAGGGACTCAATAAGTGGGGCCAGTGCTTGTGCTGATGGTTTTGATCACTCCGTGTTAGCAATGCCCTTTGTTTCATGTGGATGGCTATGCTTCTCTGGAAGGGCATCTACAACTCAGAATTTGAGAAATAACTGAACCCAATTTTAAATGTATATCACAAGCCTTTCAAAAGATTTAACAGTGGCCACTTAAAAAAATTGTTTTAATAGAAATGGGGTCTCACTGTGTTGGCCAGGTTGATCTTCAACACCTGGCCTCAAGCAATCTCCCTGCTTGGCTTCACTTTTTAAAATTTGTCTTTATTACATAAAATACATATTCATTGTAGAAAAAAGAAAAGAGTTTTACAAAGAGATAGAAATAAAAATTACCTATATTCCTACTGGATTGGTCAGAGTTCTCCAGGGAAACAAAACCAATAGGACTGAAACCAATAGGATATGTGAATAGATAGACTGAGACATTTATTTTAAGGAAACTGGCTCACACAATTGTGGGAGCTGGCAAGTCTGAAATTCATATGGCGGGCCAGCAGACTGGAAACTCAGGCAGGAGTTAATGCTGTGGTCCTGAGACAGAATTCCGTCTTCTCCAGGAAGCCTTAGGATTGCTTTTAAGGCCCTCAACTGATTGGACAAGGCTCATCCACGTTATCAAGGGTAATTTCCTCTACTTAAGTTCAACTAATGGTAGATGTCAACCACATATATAAAATACCTTCAGAGCAACATCTAGACCAATATTTCACCAAACAACTAGGCACCATGACCTAGCTAAACTGACACATTACATTTATCCATCACACCTACTGTCCAGGGACATCATGGTTATTAACGTGCTGGTATAATCTCTAGAGATTAATTTTTTTTTACAAAATTGGTATTTTATAACATGTAGAATTTTATATTCTCAGTTTTTATTTAACTTCATATCTTAAAAACATCTTCATCTGGCTAAAATATCCTTTAACACCATTTCTTTCAATGGAATTCCACTTTCAATACAATTCCATTGTGTGCTGTCATTCCAGACATTCCTAGCCCAATTATCTCATTGCTGGACACCTAGGTTGTTTCTACTCCTTCATTTGTTAATTTTGAAAATGCTGCAGTGAACATCCTCATTAATAAACCTTTTTGTACATCTGCAGTGGATGCTATAGGTACCCACCAGAGTCCTCTTTACTGTGGTGACTGCTGATGGCAATCAATGGCTCACATCTGCCCCCTTCTCAGAAAAATAGCCTTGAGCCCATCAGGAGCAGGCGGCCCCTCCCAGGAAGTTATGCCCCATCCTGGGGGACAGCCCACAGCTAAAAGCTGACTGACCTTGGAGGCTAGGATAGACCAGGCCAATGCAAGCCAGCCTCCTTTCCGTAAAGTGGAGCCAGCTCTGCAGTGCAGTTTCCCATCCAGAGCACCCTCCTGATTCCCACTGTGAGACCAGGATGGAGGTGGGACCCAGGTGAGGTCACATCCTCAGTTAGCTCTGTCAGGTCCTGCCTCTCCGATCTCTTTATCTGAGAGCACATCTTCAATAAAACATTTGTCTCAGGCTCTGCTTCAGCGGCCCCAGCCTAAGATAGCATCTCTGAATATTTTCTTAAGCGATGACTTCTATTGAAGATTTGACAGTGGGCTCCAAATTTTTTATTGTGTAGCTGCACTATTTCTGGGTTAATTTTTCTTAAAGGGAGTCCCTCTGACATGTCAGTCCCTTGCAGCTCAATACTGGGTAGGTAGGGACTTCTGAGGCCCAAGACTTTTCCCCTAAAGCCCAGGGCAATAAGAGGGAGAGGAGAACCCTGGTAGTAGTGAGTAACGACGAGACAGCCCCGGACCCCTTGCTTCCCTTAGTCCTCAAACACTCAGTCCTGATGAGATTACAACAATTCTCCATGCACTTAATCATTTTCCTGGATGGGGCATTGCCATGGTTGGGGATGAGGAAGTAAGGCATGGAGGATATGCATTAAAAAAGGGGGACAGCATGGCCCAGGAAGAACCTCATCTCAGCGACCTGGGTTGTTGACAAAGGTGCCAGGGTTGAGAACATTCTTTGAGGTATCAAGCTCGTTGACTATGAGCAGACATGTTCAAGAACAGAAAACATGGCCACTCTTTCCATCTCTGCTTTGACTCGCTGTGTGACCTGGGGCCAGACTCTTGCCTTCTCTGGGCTTTCTTCAGAAGGTGGTTTTCCACACCAGATCTGACTCCTTGTATATCTGACTGGTCCTCTTCTCTCTGGCTCTTCAGATGGAAGCGCAGTGTTCCGGGGCTGCTTTCGCAGGCCTGACAACCTTTCCCTGGCCTTACCCGTGACAGCTGCTATGCTGAACATGTCGGTGGACAAGTGCGTGGATTTCTGCACAGAGAAGGTGAGCCCAAGGTGGGGACCACAGAACTCAGGAGGAGGGGATGGTGCAGGACAGCTGAAGGAACCATATGCTTGGCTGGAGATGCAACAGCTCGGTCAGGACAGATGCAGTCGTTGACTGGGATCTATGACATGGAGAAGGATATAACTGTTTCATGTGGACCTGAGGGGTTGGAGCTGCACAGAATAGATTTTCCTGCCTCTGAGGAAGTGAGTTTTAATACTGAGGAATACTTAGGAATGAGTGTGTCTTAGTCCATTTTCATACTGCTATGAAGAAATACCCCAGGATTGGGTAATTAATTTTTTTAAAAAAAGATGTTTAATGCACTCACAGTTTCACATGGCTGAGGAGGCCTCTCAATCATGGTGAAGCCAAAGGAGGAGCAAAGGCATGTCTTACATGGCGGCAGGCAAGACAGCATGTCAGCATGTGCAGGGGAAATGCCCTTTTTTTTTTTTTTTTTTTTTTTTAGATCTTTCCTTGCTTCTCATGTGGGCATTTATTGCTATGGAACTGCCCTTTTAAAGACATTGGATCTCGTGAGACTTATTCACTATCATGAGAACAACATGAGAAAAACACATCCCCATGATTCAATTACCTCCCACCAGGTCCCTCCCATGGGGATTATGGGAGCTACAATTCAAGCTGAGATTTGGATGGGGACACAGCCAAACCATATATCAGGTGGTGACATTTGAACTGGGCCTAGAAGCACTAAAAAAAAAATGCCAGGTAAAGGTAAGGACAGCCCCACACTAGGGCAGAGGGAGGTCCGCATTGCTGGAGGTGTGCGAGCAGAGGCGTCATCCAGAGCTTTGGGCACTGGATAGCACTTGGGCTGCATGATCTTTTTTTTGGCATAAGATGCTAGATGTCTGACTGTTTATGCTTCTTTCCTAGCCAGACTGTGAACTCCTGGAGGGTAGGGGCTATACCTCGTACATTTTGTGCCCCACTACAATACCCCCAGCACAGAACTGGGCACATAACCAGCACTCAGCGATGTCCAAGGAGCTCCAGCTTTTTCTCAAAATGAGCTAACTACTAAAGTTTCCAGAGGAGAACCATCCCTCCTCCACCACAAAAAGATGGTTGAGCCTTTTATTCCTTCTACAGAGTAGCTGAGGGTAGAGAGATATAAATGCTTAAACACTGAGATGAAACTTTCTCCTGCAAGACTTGAAAAAGAAATCCCTTTCTCATGGTCATGCAATACACCACAGTAAATGCCCCTTTGGTGTAATGGTGATATGGGACCCATGCTTTGGGAAAATCTGTCTGAATCTGTTCTCAGACTCAGTGGATCCGAGCCACACAGATCCACTGGCTAGTGGATCCAGCCACGCCAGTGTGACCCTGGTTTGCCACCAGATTAGTCCTGGACCAGCTACCAGAGAGAACTAGGGGTGGTAGGTTCAGTTTAGAAGCAAAATGGGCAAAAGACAGACCATTGCCTCCATTTCAAACTGATTTTCTAAGCACTCCTTCCAGCTCTTCTGTGCTGTCAGCTGGGAAGCTAAGGCTCTCAAAACTGGACCATCACCCGGCTGACCAATCTCTCACCCCCTCTGAGCTTGGAAGAAGCATATTCTGATCCTCACCCTATCAGTCAGTAGAAAGTGATTTCCAGAAAAATATTTTTCAGGAAGGTTGCCCCCCCCACCAGAATTTCTTTTTCCTTGTTAAAAATCGGGGATATAGTCTCTGTCCCACTTTGTCTACACCGATGACCCTGGATATCAGACTGTAGTGCGTGGACTTGGATTTCTGGTCTAAGTGGGCCTCCTGGAGACAAGATGGACTGCTGAGCTTCTGAGCTTCATTGTAGAGCAGAAGGGTGCTGGGGCCTGCCTGGCACACCTTGTTGAAACGCCCTGGCATTCAGTATTACCTCAATAAACTTCACCTACAGCTGCCAAAAAAAAAAAAAAAAAAAAAAAAAAAGGAGGCTTGGCTATTATTTGGTCCAGCTCTCTCCCCTTAGCAGGAATCCCTCCACCCACACTGCAGTCCCTCACTTCCAGAGGGCCCTAGGGGAACCCATAGATCCCCTGGAGGTCGGGGGACAAAAAGGGGTGAGACAGGGAGATCGTGAAGCAAATTAGTGTAGCAAAGTGACAGACTGTACACAGGACTGCAGAGAAGTGAGGGTGTGTATGTGTGAACAAGAAGTCCTCCTGCAAACCTCCTTCTTCCTGTTTTCTCTGATCTTGTTAGGAGGCAAAGGAGAGAAACTCAGGGGATCAAGTGGACCAGGAAACAGAGCTGCTTGTGTCAAGTGATAGAGGGTCTGAGGTTTAGGGTGTCAGAGGAGGCTCTGGTGTCTTTATTAGTTAGAAAATGTCATCCGTCATGGCCCAAGCTGACCCTCCAGCATATCAGCACTTCTGCTCTTCAGCTGGGCACCACAGTTCCTATTTAATGTATTTTAGGAAAAAAACCAAAGCTACCATGACAAGGCTGGCTGGATCCAGCCACGCAGGTATGACCGTGGTTTGCCACCAGATTAGTCCTGGACCAGCTACCAGGGAGAACTAGGGTGGTAGGTCCAGTTTAGAAGCAAATTGGGCAAAAGACAGACCCTTGCCCACCAGATCTCAGGTCCATTCTGCCCCCACTTAGCTGTTCAATGGAACAAATAAAGCAATCAGAAACAGCTCTCCCAACAAAGACTTTCGGTACACAGAGGTATCATATATCTCCTTTGGCTTAAAAGAGCAGACTCAGACAGCTTTTCCAAAAGCATGGGTCCCATATCACCAGCTCACCAAGGAGGCATTGACTGTGGTGTATCGCATGACCTTGAGAAAGGGATTTCTTTTTCAGTTCTCTTTCAATTCTTCCAGGAGAAAGCTTCATCTCAGTGTTTAAGCATCAACACCTCTCACCCTCAACTACTCTCTATGTAGGAAAAATGGAGCCAACACCAGGCTCAGAGTCTTGGCTGGCCAGACTGCCTAGGTAGAATTTCATCACTTGTTTTGTTTCTATAGTGCATGCATTTACAGTGTGGAGATGTATGGAAGTGCTACTTGTCCACAAGTACTATTTGTGGTAGCAATATAAAGTATCCTTTGAAATTTAAGTTACAAAAATAAATCGACTTAAAGGAAACAAATAAGTAAACAATAGTACAGAAGGTGCACAGATGGGGCAAAATCATAAAAGCAGGGTTCGCAGATGGAATCTGGGGACTCTCAAGTTGAGGGCAAATGACAGAGAAGTCAGTGGTTGGAATGCAAATCCTGTTCTCCATTTGGAGTCTGAAGCTGTCCAGGAATTTAGCAACTCTCTTCCTCTTCTTCTCCCACTCCATCCCCAGGAGTACCCGCTGGCAGCTCTTGCAGGCAATGCCTGCCACTGTGGGTTTCCCACCACCCGATTCCCCCTCCATGACAGAGAAGATGAACAGCTCTGTGCCCAGAAGTGCAGCGCAGAGGAGTTTGAGAGCTGCGGGACTCCTAGTTACTTCATTGTGTACCAGACACAAGTCCAAGGTGAGCCAGGCCCTTCCCCAGTGGACCCCAGATGCACTCCCAGTGGCTTCCCTCCCAGACGTGTCCCTGCCAGTCCATCCCATACAGCCCACAGCAAGGAGAGAGCCATGCAAGCCAGAGGGCAGAGGGCAGGGCTGGTAAACTCCACCAGGCTTAGAGTTCCTGGATAGGCAACAGGAGTGCCCAGGGTGGGGAGGGCTCTGATGACCCATCTCTATCCCTCATCACTGAGGACCTTTGGTGGCTCCTGTAGTGAGACTGAATGAGAAGAGAGACTGAGCCTCCCACTGGCTACAACACAGATCCTGGACAAGTCATTTCTCCTCCCTGGGCCTCCGTTTTTCCATCTATAAAATGAAGCTGTAGATTGTTGGCCTCCAAGATTCCTTCCAATGCTAAGATTTTGTGAATTTATCTATAAGTTCTTTCTCTCCCTTCTCTCTGTCTCATTCATCCTTTCCACTTCTAGTCTTCTTCCTTAGCTAGTGGAATCCACACTTACTGTTATCTCCTCTTCTGTCTCTTGGGGCTATCAGACATGATGATGATGATGGTGATGATGATGATGATAATGGTGATGATAATGATGGTGATGATAATGATGGTGATGATGATGTTGATGGTGATGATGATGATGGTGGTGATGATGGTAGTGATGATGATGATAATGATGATGATGGTGATGATGATGATGATAATCATCATGATGATGATGGTGATGGTTGTCATGGTAGTAACGATGATGATAATGATAATGATGGTGATGATGGTGATAATTATGATGATAGTGATGATGATAATGATGATGATGATGGTGATGATAACGATGATGATGGTGATAATTATGATGATAGTGATGATGATAATGATGATGATGATAATGATGATGATGATGGTGATGATTATGATAATGGTGATGATAGTGATAATAGTGATGCTGATAGTGCTGATGATGATGGTGATGTTGATGGTGATGAGAAGGAGGAAGAGGAGGAGGCAGCAACACTTCGGGTTTCTCAAGGTCTGGTCTTACTCTGTGCCAGACTCAGTGTTTCGTCCTTCATATGCATTTTTTCACTGAATCCCCTCAGCTCTCTATGAGTTGGAAACAGTCATTATGCCCTCTTCACTGTGGGGGGGGTGGGATTGAGACTCAGAACAGTTGAGGAGCTTACCTTAAGTCATAGTGCTTATCAACTTTCCCAATAAAAACCATTTCTCTTGACAAGGTATCATGAAGGATGGGTGGCACTTGGGTGGGGATTGGGGTCATCCCTTGCCAGGACACTCAGCCCAAAGGAAGTCCCTGAAGGATCACCCCAGTGTCTGAATATATTGACTGTCTACTATGTACCAGTCCTTATGCCAAGCCTCATATTTAGTGACGTGAAGTCCACAGTAAACCTATGATCAGGGCAGTATCATCCCCACTTTACAGATGACAGAACTAAGATTCAGAGAGATTGGGAACTGGCCACAGTGATACATCTACAAAAGCAATTTGTTTTCAGGTGTCTGACTCCAAAGCCCCTGCTAGAAACCTTTGCCCATGCTCCAGTGACATTTCCCACAGTCTGGAGAGCCAAGAAAGCACCATTGGGCTAGACCTCCTCCTCGCCATTTCCCAGTCACCAAGCTGCCATATGTGGTTGAGCAGGTTGAGCACTGCACTGGCACAGTCTACAGAAAAAGTGGTTCCCGAAAGCTAGCCACA
Organism: Cacajao melanocephalus; assembly: GCA_963573385.1. Classification (NCBI taxonomy): domain Eukaryota; kingdom Metazoa; phylum Chordata; class Mammalia; order Primates; family Pitheciidae; genus Cacajao; species Cacajao melanocephalus. The sequence goes on from CAUYLG010029079.1 coordinate 61,401, forward strand.
TGTTGTGTGCCCTGGATGGCAAAACATCTGTCCAGAGGAAGGAGTGGGCACCTTTTTCTGATCTGCACAAAAGTTCTGTAAGAGCCGGTGGCAGCCTCACCAAAAGCCTGTCCCTGTTTGACAGATGGGGTACCAGTAGTGATCAACTGTGGCTGTTTGTATGGTAGCTAAAGTCCTTCTAAAAGCCTAGTGAGCATGTGGCTCTTGGCCTTATTTACAGTCGGATGGGGAAGGATGGGTCTTTGTTAGCTTTCAGAAAAGTGTTGGTTAGTCTGTGCAGAGCTGTGCTGCCTCAGCCTGCAGGGGAAAGTCATACACAGATTAATTACTCTGTGATCATGAATGGCTTTGAGGTGGCCAGAACAGACACTGGAGCCTTTTCAACAGCAGATAACGATTCCCTAATTGATGAGTTTGCTCATTCTCAGTGCCCTACCCCCAGGCCATTACTAGGGCTTGCATTTTTCTACGTCACTCTTGCAGTTTCTACACACTGGAGAGGTTTGACAGTTATGTGGCTCATCAGCCTGCCAAGAGCCTGGCCCACCAGGGCTGCCATTTATTGAGCACCTACTGTGTGCTAAGCACTGATGCCACTTATGGGAACTAAATAATTATTGAACACTTGCTCTGTGCCAGGCTCTGTCAAATCTTTTACCTGCCCTAAATCTTCTAATCATCTAAACAGTCCAGTTGCATAAGCACTGTTATTACCATTTTACAAATGAGGTAACTTGGCACAGGGAGGCTGAGCAACTTGGCAGAGTCACACAGCTCAGACAGGGCTGTATAGGGATTCAAACCCAGGCAATCGAGGTCCCAAGACTGCACTCTCCACCCTAGCTTCTCAAAATACATTGTGAATAATTCACACTCATTATCCCACATAATCCTGTAAAGTTTATTAGCCCTGTTTTATAGGTGTGGAAACTGAGGCTTAGTGAGGTGAAAGCCTTGTTAGAGTGTCACAGAGGTAGACCATGAGAGTTCTGGATGGAAACCCAGGTCAGTCTGATTCCAAAACTGCGTATGATACTGCCTCTAACATCTGCTTAATTTATGGGGCTTAGGAACCAAATCAACTTGCTTTATAGCAATGAAAACTACAGCTTTTACCTTGGGGTTGGCTCTGGCCTTCCAGGAAGTATTTGAATAGAGAATTCTGTTTTTGGAGGAAATGAAGGAGGCTGGTCTGCCCCACCCGACCTATTAACCCAACATTTTATTCTAGAAAAAAAAAAATCAAACCTCCAAAAAAGTCGGAAGAATTATCCAGTGAACACCTACATACTCATTCCATAGATTTTCTGACATGTTAACTTTTGCTCTATTTACTTTTTTATTGTCCGTCTCTCCATTTCCCCCCTCCCTCAATCCTTTCTAATTTTTGGTGCATTACAAAGTAAATCACAAACATCATTGTACTTCAGGACGTTGTCATTGGTTATAATTCAGTATTAGCTTTTCTAAAGTAACATTTACACAGAGTGGAGTGCACATATTTTAAGTGTACTAGTTAATGTCAACTGGGTAATCCACTCCCCTATCAAACTATAAAACATAACCATATTCTAGAAAGTCCCTGTGCCTGGGTTCCTTTTTGCAGTATATTCCAGTGAAAACCATCCCCAGAAGCTTACTTGGCTTCAACATACATGTCTCTGGGTTTATTTTCTCCAAAATCTGCTCATCTCAGAACAAAGATTAAACAGGCAGGAGAAGAGAGCTGAACCTCCAGCTAGCAGCAACAACACCAGAAACCACAGTAAATTCTATGGGCACTTCCAGTGTGTTTGTCTTACTCTAACACTGCATTCATTCATGAGTTTCATTCTCTTAACCTCAGGCTGTCATCACTGCTTAATAGTCCCATTTTACAAGTGAGCAAACTGAGGCTCAGATAGATCATTTTTTTCCTATGTCACCCAGCAAGTAAGTAAAAGAACTGGAATTTAAATCTAGGAATTCACACCTCTCCTTCAAAGGGCTTTTGTGTGAAATCAATGAGGCTCATAGTACTTCAATAAACAGGAGCTAATGCAGAACAGGAAAGACCCCGGTAAAAACTTGGGAAGTAATTACCTATGGAAGGCAGAGTGATCTGCCCTTGTTCCTGATTAGTCACGTGAGGCGAGCCCATCTGTTGAACTGAGCATGGGGCAGTCAGTGAGGACCTTGCCCATAACTGGTTGGGGCAGTGAGCAGGGAAGAGGCCACGTGCAAGGGCCGAGGAGCAGACAGAAGGGAGGAAACATGAGGGAACATGGACAACTCTGCTGGCAATGCGGCAGTGATAGGGTGAAGGGGAGCTGGTGGTCGCTGGAAGGGGCTCTTTCTAAATGATGGAGCTATTTGTTCCTGTTTGAGTGCTAATGTGACTGAGCCGGCTGACAGAGAGAAGGTACTGGGGGATGGAAGGAGCAAGGAGCTTGAAGAGAAGGGAGGGAATGTGGTCTGCACACATGAGCAGATGGGTGGCTTCCACTAGAAGGAGGAGAGATGGAGGAGAGGGGCCAGGGGAAGTGAGGGAGGTTTGCCTGCCTTCCCTTGGACAGTAAATAAGGGTGAAGATCATCTGCCCCCTGCTGAAGAAGACAGCACTGAGACCTGGGGCCTCTAGGCCGGGATCTCATCTTCCTTTCTGCTCCAGCTCCCCCTGCTCTGAGCCTTCCCTCAGCTGCCCTTGCAACTGAGCTGACCAACAGAAAAGCTTGTGCTTTCTGAGCTCCCACTGAGGTTGCAGTGGGAGGTGCTGGGGCTTGTATTTTCTGCTAATTCTGATGGTAATAGCATTCTGTGGGCTCTAAAAAGCCAGAGAATCAAGAATATCTGAATGGTACTCACCACCTCCCAATCCTTTTTACAGATGAGGAAACGGAGGGCTAGAGAAAAATAATAGGTATGCATTTTGAGCACTTGAGTATTAACACATTACACACTTTGTTTCATGTAATCCTTACATGATATTATTGTTATCCACCCCTTCACCATTCTACCCATTCACCCATCCATCCCAGAGGCAGTTATTAAATACCTACTATATACCAGATATTGTGGAAAGTTTTGTTGAATCAGCAAAACACAATATAGGCAGGGTTTCTGACCACATGACTAATATTGCATGAATAATTATCTGAATTGCAAGTGTGATCCACAATAGAAGAAGATGGATGTAGTAACACACTAATGACAGCTCAGGGAGTCAGGAAAAGAGGTCAGGAAGGAAGAAAAGATGGAAGGAAGAAGGAAGGAAGGACAGACGGACAGACAGGTGGACTCATTCAACTGAGATCTGAAGTACAAAAAGCAAAGGCAGGTAGGAGGCAATGCAGGGGAAACAGAATGCATGAAGGCATTATGTCAGGATGGAACAGAGCACAGAAGAGGAAGTATAGAGAAACCAGGTGGCTGGCATGTGGTGGAGTGGATTAGAATGGGCCTTTGAGTTTGCAAAGGCCAACCACGTGGGCTTGGAGGCCAAGATAAGAACCTTGGACTGCATCCTATGCTCAAAAGTCATAGATATGATTTTTCTCTAGCCCTCAGTTTTCTTATACGTAAAATGGGTTGGAAGGTGGTGAGTACCATTTGGATATTCCTGATTCTCTGGCTTTTCAGAGCCTACAAAATACAAGAACAATGGAAAATATAAGACGGATGCCATTGACGGTTTAAATCTGGAGGAAAGGGTACAGCAGAACAGGAAAGACTTGCCCTGCTGGGGGGAAACTGAGGCTGGAGAGAAGATTCACCCTCCTAGCTGACTTTCACTGGATCCCTACCATGGACTAAGCACTGTGTTTATCCCTTTCCATCATTATCCCATTTAACACTCACCTCAACCCTATGAGGGAGGAACCATCTCCCTCATTTTACAGATGGGGAAACTGAGGCAAGGCCCAAGGAAGCTTTCCCGTGACCCAGGCAAGTGTTCTGTGCACTGGATCACCTGGCTGAGAAGTGGCAGGGGTAGGGCTCATACCCTGGTCCCTTTCAGACAGGCTCCATCATCTCTCCCTGGCATTGACCTCTGTCCATGCCCCACCCTTTTCAGACAACCGTTGCATGGACAGAAGGTTCCTGCCAGGCAAGTCCAAGCAGCTCATTGCTTTGGCCAGCTTCCCAGGTGCCGGCAACACATGGGCTCGCCACCTCATTGAGCTGGCCACAGGTTTCTACACTGGCAGCTACTACTTCGATGGCTCCCTCTACAACAAAGGTGAGGAGACAGCGGGGAGGGCAGGGCAGGAGGTTCCCTGGGCTTGGGAAGGTCCCCACGTGGAGGGTATGGGAATACTCCCCCTTGAGTACCTACTGTGTGCCACTCTCCCAGGCACATTTATTGAGACTCACTGCATGCTTGGTACTCCCCCCATTCCTTTATGCCCCACAAACATTTCTTGAGTCATGTCCTGGCTACTCCACCAGCATCTGTTCAATAATTGACATTTATCAAGTACCTATCATGTGCCTGGTACCTTTCCTCCATTTAGGCCACCACAAACATTCCTTAAACACCTACTGTGTGCTGGTACCTCATCACAGATGTTTACTGACCAGCAACTCTTTGATGTAATAGAGGTACAAGAACCACGTTCACTTTGGGGACATTTATTGAGCACCTACTGTACACCAGGGGTCCTCTCCACATTTAAGTCAACAATATTCGCAATGTAGGGTAATCTATTTTCATTCCATTCACAGATGTTTATTGAGCCCTGGAATGTTCTGGATGCACTTCCTAAGTTATGTGTCCCAATACACATCTGTGGAGCAGCAGCTGTGTGTGAGGTGCCTCACATAGGTTCAGATTGCCAAAGATATTCTCTTGCCACCTAATAGGTGGCCAGGTGCCGTATTCTCATTTAACCCTGCATAGAAACCCTGAGAGGTACAATGATGATGTTCTTTCCCAGAAATGAAAACTGAGGCTTGGAGAGGAGAAATAACTTGCCCGGAGTCACAAAACGTGTTTTTCAACAAGCTGATCGGGGATTGCGTTCTAGTCTTTCCCAGTTTCAAAGCCCACATCTTTATTACTCTATCACACAAGTAAGAAATTCCTAGGTTTCTGGCCAGGCACAGTGGCTGACACCTGCAATCCCAGCACTTTGGGAGGCCGAGGTGAGCGGATCACCTGAGGTCAGGAATTTAAGATCAGTTCAAATCACTTGAACCTGGGAAGCAGTGGTTGCAGTGAGTTGAGATCGCACTACTGCATTCCAGCCTGGGTGACAGAGTGAGACTTCATTTCAAAAAAAAAAAAGAAAGAAAGAAAGAAAGAAATTCCCAGGTTTCTTACTGAGGAACAAGAAATCATGGATGAAATGCCCCTTTGGGTATGAAGCCCTCTCCTGAGCACGGTGGGAGACATCAGGGAGGCAAGGAGGCTTTGCATCTACATGTGGAACAGCCCTTGGCCATGGTCTTTGTGTCTGCAAACCAGCTGAAGACCACTTCCTGGCTGTGTGCCCTTAGGCAAATTACTGTACCTCTCTGATTCTGTGTCCTCATGCACAAATTAGAGATAAGAGTATGTACCTCATGAGGTTGTTTCAAAGCAGGGGTGTCCAATCTTTTGTCTTCCCTGGGCCACGCTGTAAGAAGAAAAATTGTTTTGTACCACACATAAAATACACTAACACTAATGATAGCTGATGAGCTAAAAAATAAATAAATAAAATTAAAATAACAAAAAAATCTCATCATGTTTTAAGAAAGTGTACGAATTTGTGTTGGGCCACATTCAACATCATCAATAAATGCTGGCTCTGGGTACTCTGGTCTGGGTGCCAGGCACTAGCCAGGCACAGCTTGGTGCTGATAGACAGTCATTCCCGAACCCTAGCTCAGAGAGAGCCAGGCGCATGTCTTTCTCAGGGTGAGACACAGGAGGAAGGCAGAGGCTGGGGGAGAAACAGCAAGAAGAGTGAAGAGGGACAGGCTGATGGTTGGGGTTGGCAGGGGTCAGGCAGGGGAATCTGCTTGAGAATCCCAACTTTTTATATATGTATTAATTTTCAGTTTTGGTCTGAGAAGTTGTTTATTAAGTACCTATTACATATGAGGCTCCAGGCTGAGGTTACTGCATGCTTATATCAGGATTTGAACCCAGGGCTGGCTGTCAGCAGTCCCTATGATCTTAACCGCTGTGAGGTGCTGCCTTTGTGGGAGCTACTGGGAAGAGCACTAGGATATTCCAGAATCTCTCTGGCTTGTCCCAGAGCAGGAACTGGGGGATGCAAGTTCAGAACGGATGCCATGGCTGGCCCACATTTCCAACTCTCCTGGCTGTGGCAGCAAGCCTACTCGTGCAATCCCAGAATGACACAAACAGAAGGGTCCTTCAGAATCACTTAGTTCACGGATCAAAATTGGTTTCGTCTAGTGTTGATTCCAATGAATCTTTGCTTAAGGATGATGTGTTAAGAAAGATTCTGAGGTTCTATTCTCTCTCTGAAACAAAGTGCCTTAATCTAGTAGTGATACCTGCTGCAAGCGGAGAATGGGGAATGATGGTCTATACACCGAGAATTCACCATCTGATCTAACTCAGCCTCCTAACATCAGAGAAGAAGAAGAAATGGAATCTTAAGATGGAGTCAGAAGCTCTAATTTTCAGTCTGAAAGTTCACTCTGATACTTAACAGCTATGAGAATTTGTGCAAAATTCTTCACTTCTCTGAGCTTTAATTTCCTAATCTGTTACATGGGGATTTCAGTACTGAACTCAGAGATTTTCCAAAAAATATAACAAGATAATGTTTGTGAGATAATATGAGTGAGCCTGTGGTATAAAATAGACACTTTTTAAATGCTATTTAACCAGGACAGTCATTTAGCCAGTCAAAGGCAAAGGGAGTTGCTCTCTGACTACATATTAGCATTGCCCAGGGAGCTTTTAAAGTCTTGACACCCAGGCTGCATCTCAGCCCATCACCATCAGACTCGCAGGTGTGGGCCCAGGTGTTGGAGTTTTTTATAAGCTCGCAAGGGGTTCCAATGCAAAACCAGAGGCAAGACCCCTGGCCCTAGACAAAGAACCCAGCATTCTTACTTCCAGAATGTTCCAAAAATTCATCTTTGTCCTGTGTTTGTTAATACTCTAGTGCTGGGCGATACTAATTGGTCATTAATGGAGTGAGACACCTACTAAAATCTTAACTTGATTTTTAAAAAAAAGATAGATAGAAAACATAACCCCCCTGTGGCAATTCCCTGCCTCAAGCTGTGTCTAGTTACTAGATATTTCCTTCATTCATACTGAGACAGGCAGGGGTTTGTGGGCTGGTCACAGGCAGCTGAGTCTTTGAATGTAGCTGCCTTTTCATTAGGAGCTTTAAAATCCTTCCTGCAGCCTGAGCCCTTGCAGTTAACATTGAATTCTCCCCGGGAGCTTGGAGCTGGCAGTGGGGTGCAGACAAAGTGAAGGGCCTCTTGCCCCCCAACGGCATCAGCCAATCTAGCTAACCCTGGCCAGTCTCTCCCCACACCACCTTGCAGCTGAAAGATGCTGAACTTCATGAAATCCTCTGCTGCATTTGCCACCACTGGGCCAACGTTCTGCAGCCCTACTCAGACTCCAGGTATAATGAGCTCTTTGTAGTTCAAGAATGCACCAGAGATTTGCACGGGCAAATCTGGGATGTTAATCCCCACCGACCCCACACTTATTTCTTGCTTATTAGCCTAGAAACCATCTCTTGAGGCTGCAGGTCAAATTCCCCATTGCAGTGTCTCTGGCAGACTTAAGTCCTCCTTTACCCTCCTTGTACCCTAGACATTCCTTCATCATAACCCTTATTATTATGAATATATTCATATCGCTGTCAATAATTCTAATTGTCATGGGCCTTTATTTAATATTTACAATGGGCCCAGCACTGTGACAGGCACTTTATATTTTTCTAACTCAGTCTCAAGATATGTGTGCAGAAGATGGATAGGATTTACTCAGAGGGAGGGAAAGAAGGCTGTCCCAGGCAGAGGCCACACCGTGCACAGAGACGAGGAGGAGAGTGGCACAGTGTGATGGGTGAATACAAATAGTTTGATGGTGTTGGATGGGGAAAAGGGAGGGAGTGGGGCTGGGGTGTAAGGTACAAGGGAAATCCAGAACGGGATTTGGAAAAGCACCTAGAATGCCCTTCTGAGAGCTGTGGCCACTGTCCTGAGGGCTATGGGGATAGGAATAGGGGGTGGGCTATTGTGGGGTTTACAGCAGAGACATGGTGTGCTGAGACTCGTGTGTTGGAAATACCCTTCTGGCCACAGATTTGGACTGAGAGGTATTTAGCAGGCTGGAGGGTTATCCAGGGGAGTGGCAGTGCTGGAAAGACGGGGACAGTGGGTGGGACATGTAGGAAGTCACTGATTAGAAGAGACAGTAACTTGGGGGCCTCAGTGGGTGGGTCTGGAGAGGGTAGCATCTGCACAATGAGCTGATCCTCCAGCAACTCTTGCTCATTTATCTAAGCCCTTTAGAGTGTCTTTTCTTCTGCTACCAACTTGCTGGATGGCTGGACGCACGTTCCCCTGCCCCTCGAGACCTCGGTTTCCTCCTCTGCAAGAAGCACGGGTGGTCTCCCGGGGCCCTCTAGGCCTCATGGTCTGCCTGACATGTCCTCTCTTTCCTCCACATTTTCTGCAGCCTTCTCTTCCCTCAGCCTGGCAAAGGGTCCACTCCACCAGCAAGCTGGTGAGGGAAGGAGGGAGGGGCTGAATGAGTGAATGAATGAAGAAATGTAGGGGCCTTTCCCTCCCAGAATCCAAGTGTCTGTCCCACTTGGGTCTTTCTTCTCTTTCCCTCACTGGGTGCAACTGCCATTTGCAAAGCATGGTTTTCTCTGTCTCTGTGCCCATCTCTCTCCCTCTCCTCTCTCTCTCAGTGGTTCTTTCTCTGCATGTCTACCTCTGCCCAGTATGTGTCTCTGCCTCTCTGTGCTTCTCTCTTTGTGTCTCTCTCTAGGTGTCTATCTCCCCTTCTCTGCTTCCGTCTCATTTTATTTCTGTGTCTGTTTCTCTCCCCCAACCCCTGCTTTCTCTCTCACTTTGTCTGAGTCTCTCTCCCTCTCTCTCCTGGTAACTGTGTCTTTCTGTCTCCCTGTCCCCTTGCCCTGGGCTTCATCTCCCCTCTCCCTGCCTCTCTTCACCTCAGAGACCTCATTGCCCTGATGCAGGCTCAAGCTCTGTGGTCTGTAAGGAGCCAGAGCCCTGACTTCTGAAGGAGGGGAGACAGAAGACGGAAGGGCAGGATATGTTCTCAGACTGGTACACCAGCCCACAGAGTTGGCAGCCTCTCAGCCCAGCTGATGCAGGACAACGATTTCTCAGGATTTCTTTGTCCTCAAAACAAATCCCACTGTCCTGGAGAACCACCAGCGTTCAGGGGTGTCCATGCCTGAAGCCAAGATGGGACTTCCCTGTCCCAGGAAACTCTGGGGCTGGAGTGGGGCTGGGGTATAAGGTTCATGGGGCATCCAGAATGGGATTTGGCAAAGCACCTAGAATGTCCTTCTGAGAGCTGTGGCCATTGTCCTGAGGGCTACAGGGATAGGAATAAGGGGTGGGCTATCGTGGGGTTGAAGGGAAGTGGCAGAGATGTGCAGTCTCTGCCACTTTCTTTCTCTGTACCTTAGCTCCCCGACTGAAAAACGCACAAGCAACTATAGTAACAGGTTTGGAAGAGAGAAGGGGAAAACATGTCTTGTTCTCTCTGTGGCCCGGAACAAGGTCGTTTCTCCAAATCCTGGGACAGTTGGGCAGCCCCTTAGAGTTTGAGGGTCATATGGGTGCCCAAGATAAGCTGATATTTTGGTGATTCCTAAAAGATACGATTTAAATATACCATGTTTATGTCATGGAGATGCCGGGTCCTGTGTGTCAAGGACAGCGGAGAGGGGGACACCCTGGTGGTGGAGTCCAGCAATTCTGCTCTGGCAGGAAGCTTGCACCCATGATTCCCTCTCAGTTACCTAGACAGGCCCTCTTTAGAGGACAACTGAGCAACTTTAGAGGACAACTGTCTGTTGTTCCTCAAGCAAGCCCATTCCATTTGGCTTCTCAAAAGTTCCTTCCAGACATAGTACTCTTCCCTCTCTGGGAGACGTTCTGCTAAACGGAATTTTCTCTACATTTGCAGTACTCCCTGTAGACAAACTCTTCAGGCAACCAGAATCTGGAATATGAAACAGATCTTTCCCAATCTGAACAGCTTTTCTAGATATTTTTGGGGGTTTTGTTTTGTTTTGTTTTTAATCTTGATAAATACCGTGCTAAGCTGACCCCATCGTGAACAAATAGAAATGTAACTTAGGTCTCACAATGCATGGAGCTGATTTAAAATAGTTTGACGATCCTTCCTTGTTTCTGACAATTTATTTTTCCCACTTGAGACTCTGTGTGAGTTCTAGTATACACCCTGCCTGTGTTTTCCATTGCTGCCCTCATAGTGAAACAGATTTTGGTAAAGATAAAATGAAATCATGGAAAGAAAGCCCTTTGTCCATGTCATGCAGAGATCTACAAGAATACATGACATGAAATTATATCCAGTGTTGCCTTGCATAAATACTTATGTCCCAAGCTCTCGTTCTCTCAAGCCCCCACACCCTAGTCTCATTCTCCTCTAGAGGAGACTTTTCCCATGACACTGTGCTTCCCATTGACCTCAAAGGCTGTGGGTTAAAATATTTTCTCATGCGGATGGGCCAGTGCTAATTTGCAAGGCTACGCTAATCCCAGGCAATTTGACTTGGCTAGTCCCAGAATGGAACCTGATTGAGAAAATCGCATTCCATTCTTAGCTCTTCTGCTCAGTGGCCCTGTGAGGGACGCTGCACCTCTCTGGACCCCTGTCTCCAGGAACAGAAGCAGATATCAAGCCAGTCTTCAACTCTATCCATCTTTAAAGCCAGAGCACAAGAGGGAGGGAAGAAACTATACTCCAAGGTTTGATGATATGGAGCGGCTTCTCAGTCTATGATTTCACCCTAAGTCTTATTCTGCATTAGCTGCCATTTATTGAAGTGTTACTGTGGGCCTCATTGATTTCTCACAATGCCCTTGTGAGAGAGAAAGTGCATGGACCTACTTTACAGATGAGGAAAACCGACGCTCAGAGAGGTGACATGATATCCACAATGACTCATTGAGTTGTAAACACAGCCAGTATCTTGAAGGCCTAGTACAATAACACTTCTACCTGGCCTTAAAATCGTATCCAAATGCCCTAGCTTGCATGAACTAAGGGGCGCTTAGAGGGTGAAGGACACATGTGTGCCAGAAGCCTGGATGACCCAGGTTTGTATCTCAGCTCTGCCTCTCCCTTAGCTCTGTAACTTGGGAGAGTTATGGGACATCTCTGCCTCAGTTTCCTCATCTGTAAAACTCCCCATAGAACTTTTGAGAGGACTGAGTTGCTTAATATATGTAAAGGGCTTAGACTAGTCTCCAGCTGCACAGAACTTCTCTCAGCTCCTCAGCCTCTGAAAAGAAAACTTGATCATGTTCCTCTTCTTTTTGCTTAAATTCTCTTACGGGTTCCCCAGTCTTTCTGGTCTAGTGTTGGCCTCTTCATCACAGACCCCACAACCCTCTCCAGGCCCATGCTCCCCTCTTGCTACCTGCATTTTCTTTGCAGTCACTCGCATGTGACACACTTCTTCCCACCCACCACAGGCCCTTTGCGCCTGCTGTTCCCAGCCCTTGGCTCTCCCTTCCCAGCTCTCTTGAACTAGTAAGTTTCTCCTCATTTTTCAGTTCTATGCTTAAGCACCTCTTCCACCAGGAAACCTTTCTGGAAGCCACTTGACTAGATCAGTGATTTTGATTGAGCTGACTGGGCTGCCCATCTCCAGACTGCAGGTTGGGACCATGTCTATTCTATGTGTCTGGCATCATCTGGGTGGATCCTCCCCACACCTCCAGGGCATGTCCTTTCATGGTGATAGCAGAGCTCCCTCATGGAGAGTAAGCAGAAACATACGATGTATCTTGAGACCTACTTCCACCTCTATTCCATGGGCCAAAGGAGGTCATGCCCATCATTGGTGAGGTAGGGACGCTGACCCCCACAAAGAGGAATCACCAATACATGACTGGCCCCTCTCATAGCATCCAGGCTTTTTTGCTTCTTTTCTTTTTTTGTTAAGAGACAGGGTCTCACTCTGTCATCCAGGCTGGAGAGCAGTGGGATTATTATAGCTCACTGCAGCCTCAACCTTCTAGTTCAAGCAAACCTCCCACCTCAGACCCCCCGAGTGGCTGGGACTACAAGTGAATGCCACCATATCAGGCTAAATGTTTTTACATTTCTGTTGTAGAGAATGGGGTCTCACTATGTTGCCTAGGCTGGTTTCGAACTCCTGGGAGCAAGCTCTCCTCCCACCCTGGCCCCCCAAAGTGCTGGGATTACAGGTGAGAGCCACCATGCCTAGCCAGCACTCAAGCATCAATACTCCCCTTTTGTAGCACTCAGCAGGGCAGAGGTTTTGCACTTATTTGTGTTCACTATTTGAATTACCTCTCAAAAACAGGAAGACTTGTGAATGATTTTGAAGACCCGTGAACGTTTTGTAAGTCATATTAATCCCGGGGTCCTAGCATAGTGCCTGGCACATAGTAGGTGCTCAATAAACACGTGAGTGACTGAGTGAACAAATGCATGAGGTTTCCTGAGGTGGCCCAGAAGCAAGTGGGGTGAGCTTCTTGCTTCCCTGGCTCACCAGTCCTGTTCCTCACCTCTGGCTGTGGGAAGGGTTTAAAGGTGAGCGGGACCACTGGCGCAGCGGACGGACCATCTGTATCAAGACGCACGAAAGCGGCCAGAAAGAGATAGAGGCCTTCGACGCCGCCATCCTGCTCATCCGCAACCCGTACAAAGCCCTCATGGCTGAGTTCAACCGCAAGTACGGTGGCCACATAGGCTTTGCTGCGCATGCCCACTGGAAGGGCAAAGGTACCGCTTGGGAGGGGAGGGGCGGGCAGGGGCGGGGGCGGGGCCCGGGGTGCAGGAGGCGGTGGGAAGGTCACGTGCTCCAGACCGGACCAGCGTGGTCAACAGGAGGCGATGCCTCCTGCGAGGAACCCTGGAGGGCATCCTGGAGGGCACGTGTCATGCTCCAATCCCAGCTTCCAGTAGAGCAGGCACCTCCCACAACCCCACCCACCCACAAGCATCACCTTCTGTGAGCCGGGCTGCTGCATCACACAGGGGATTAAAACCGTGGGCTTAGGAGAAAGGCTCTTTGGGTTCAGATCTCAGCTCCACCACCTCCCGGAAGGTCTCATTAACCTCCCTGAACTTGGATGGCCCCATCTAGAAAGTAAAGATTATAAAATTGTGAGGCTTTAAGAATTTTACAAACACTCAGTGACTCTCCTGATGTTGGAGATGCTCCCAGAATTGCTGTGGGATTGATGGAGGCCGGTTAAAGAGCTTCAGGAGACTGAATCCAGCCCCAGGTCAGTGGCTGTGTTGCCACGAGATCCTAAGAGCACAGGGCATCATTTCAATGAACACTCCCAAGGACTCTGGGTGAGGAGGCTCAGAGAGGTTAAGTGACTTGCCCCACATCACACAGCTGGGAAATGCCAGTGCTGACCCCCAAGCATGGAACTTATTAAGATGACCTGGGTTTGAGATTCAGCTCTGGCACTTACTAGGTGACAGAGGGCTGTGTGCATCAACATTTCAATGCAGCGTGGCCACCCAGGGCAGTGGCCAGAGCTTTGAAGTCAGATCCAATTTCTGCCATTTTGAGTATTAACCTTCTCAGCCTCAAAGTACCAGATCCATTATAGGATGATCTCCACCACCATAATGAAAGTCACATCTACTGAGGGTTTAGGAAAAGGCGAACTTCTTAAATCCCCACAATAATTGTCCCCATTTTATAGGTGGGATAATCTAGGTTCAGGGAGATTAAGGAGCTTTTCTAGGGTAAGAGGGATACAGGGGGTTGTATAATTCATATAAAGTTACAGTTATACAAGATGAGTAGGTTCCACGGATCTGCTGTACAACATGGTGCCTTTAGTTAACAAGAAGGTATTCTTAACATTTTGGTAAGAGGGTAGATCTCACGTTAGGTGTTTTTTACTATACACAAAAGCAAACAAAACAGACAAAAGGAAACTTCCAGAAATAATGGAAATGTTTATTACCTGGATTATGGCGATGGTAACATGAGTGTATCCACAAAGCCAAACTCACTAAATTGTATAAGCAGTTTTTTGTATATCAATTATACCTTAATAAAGCTGGAGTTAGGAGGAGTTTTTCCATGAGGTGGTACAGCTGGGATTTGAACTTAGGGAGTCTTGCTCCAGAGCCCACACTCTTCAGCACTGCCCTGTGATAATGGATTAGATGAAGCATTGGTGGCTATGAATCACCCAGTCCAGAGCTCCTGACACACAGCAGGTGCTCTGTAAATGTGAGTTATCCCCCGCTCATCTAGCCTCCAGGAACCAGGCTGCTCCAATACTCCAGCCCCTCCCCAGAGAGGACCAGAGCAATTCACCGGTAACACCCTCAACACTGACTTCGATGATTAAAACCCTTGGGCCTGCCCCTTGGGTCCCAGTTCACTCAAGCTGCTTGTCTGTTCCTCCCCCTCCCTTGCTCCTCTTCTCAGTGAGGGGGTGGAAGCTTGGAGAGGTGGTGACATCTGTCCATTTATGCCCAGGGATAGAGAGACCTCTGAATTATTTATTTGTAGAACAATCAACCAAAAGCAAACACTGGTCGCTAGGCTGAGACATCTGTATGTGCAAATGGTAGTACCCTGTCCTAAGAGCACAGACTCTGCTTGTCAAATCTGGAAAAGACCTGGGACATCAGCGACCCCAGTGGGCCTCTGTGCTGGCTGCTCCTTAGAGCCCCTGGAGAAGAGTGGGAAAACCCCAGCGCCCAGGCTGCACCCTGGACTATTACTGGGTGGCGCCTGGACATCAATATATTTTTTTCAACTTTTAAGTTCTGAGTTACGTTTTCAGGATGTGCAATTTCGTTACATAGGTAAACGTGCACTATGGTGGTTTGCTGCACAGGTCAACCCATCCCCTAGGTATTAGGCCCAGCTATTCTTCCTGATGCTCTCTCTCCCCCACACCGACAGGCCCCAGTGTGTGTTGTTCCCCACCCCGATGTGTGAATATTTTTTTAAAGCTCCCCAGCTGCTTCTAATGTGCGTGGAGGGCTGGGAGCCACTAATTCCTATTGATTAGTGGGGAAACTGAGGCCCAGAGAGAAGCAGAGACCAGCAAGGTTGGTCTAGCCCTAGGAGCCAGTTCTCCAGCTCCCAGGCACTCTGCTGTCCCAAGTGAACAGAAAAGGGGCTTTCTTGGGAAGCTCTTGTGGGCACTTCACGACTGTTATCTCATCTAAACTCTCTAAGGCCCACAGAAGGTAAGAAAGGCAATGATCATCAGTACACCCCATTTTACAGGTGAGAGAACCATCCCAGGAAGAGACAAGTCTCTTGGCTAAGGCCCTAGGTAATGACTGAGCTGTGATTCACACCCAGGCATTAACCATCAGGCTCTGCTGCCCTGAGATGTTGCTGACTCTGTGGTACATTCAGATATTTTCCTCTTCCAGCGGAAGAACCTGAACCCTGTATTAGGTTCAGACAAGTCTCCCAATTCCCAAGACCCATCTCTCCTCTTTTTCCTTATCCAAGACAGCTGGGCGCTCTAAACCAACACTAAGAAAAGAGTCATAACAGGTTTAACAGAGGCTGCAGGGAATATGGGATGGGGGAACCACCACACTCCTCTCATATTGGGGGCCTGGGGTCCCATATGAGCCTGAGATGGGGGAAGGGATCTTCTCCAAGTGCCCCACAAGGCCTGACCCAGGTATGCAAGGGCTCTGGCAGAGAACCTTCCCCAAAGAACAGAGTCCCTAGTCTCCATTCAGCCCATTCCTCCCCTTTGCATTCACCATCTGGCCCCTGGAGACACTTGAGTTTGAGACTCTTGCTTTAAGGTCCAGAATCAGTGGCATCAGCATCCCTTGGGAACTTGGTAGAAATGCACATTTTTAGGCCCCATCCCCAAACCTACTGAGTCAGAAATTCTAGGAGCAGGGCTCCAGCCATCTGTGTTTTAGCAAGCCCTCCAGGTGATTCCGACGAGCACCCTAGTTTAAGAACCCTTGGAGCCAGGTGTGCTGGCTCACGCTTGTAATCCCAGCACTTTGGGAGCCCAAGGCAAGTGGATCATGAGGTCAGGAGTTCAAGACCAGCCTGACCAACATGGTGAAACCCCGTCTCTACTAAAAATAGAAAAATTTGCCTGGGCGTGCTGGCGGGCACCTGTAATCCCAGGCCGAGGCAGAGAAGTGCTTGAACCAGGGAGGTGGAGGATGCCGTGAGCAGAGATCGCATCACTGCACTCCAGCCTGGGTTACAAAGTTATACTCTGTCTCAAGACAAAAAAAAAAAAAAAAAAAAAAAGAACCCTTGCTCTCTTGGAAGGAGGGTTCTTTTTTGCTATAAGACCCTGCTACTCAAAGTGTGGCCTGTGAATCAACAACATGGACAGCACCTGGGAGATTTTTAGGCAAGCAAATCTCAGGCCCTCTCCCAGGCTTCCTGGAGCAGAATCTGCATTTTAACAAGATTTCCCCAGACGCTTCATGGGCACTTTAAGGTTTGAGAACTGCTGCTTTTGGATGCCCTTAGTGACACAGAATGTGAAGGTCACCCTGTAAGAGCCAAGGTCACCTAGCTACTGAGTGTGTCCACCCCACCATGCCCTTGTCCCCCTCCCAATTACATCTCAGTCCAGGCTCCAACGACCACCACCCCCAACCTGCTTTTGGTTCCATAGTGTTAATTTTACGATCTCCCTGGAGTGAGTTCAGAGCAAAATTGTATGTGATATGATTATACAAGGTGAATTGTCCTGGATCTGTTTAATGAAACAGATACTGTGTTTAATGATTCTGTGGGGAATTAAGTACGGTTAAGTTATTAATCAGGCCCCTAGTTCCTTCCATCAACAAGAAGACGGAGGGGAGGCTGGCCAGCCTGGGCCCCGCCAGGCACACCTGTATGACAGTTTTGGTGGAACCAGCACTCATTATCAATGTTCCATGGCTTTATTGCCCAATTTGCAGACAGCAATCAATTATCAGGAATCCTGAGTTAATCGAGGGCTTTGGTTTTCAATTTTTCTTCTTCTTTCCAGTGAAGTAATTTGGGAGTTTCAAGGGAGGAAGCATTGCCATAGGAGGAGGCGAGGTGGACAAACATCTGCTGCTGAAACAGCTTGGATATCTATTGTGATTTTGGAGGGATGCTTGGTCTAAAATGATGGGACATGTAGGGAGTCAGGGGATACAGGAGGATGAATATCATCACGAAGAATCATAACAGTAACCAATTTTTATCGAGCACCTTGCTTATCCCAGGTGCCGTACCAGGATCTTTGCAAATCTTATTTCGCTCCATCTTCACAGCATCTGTAGGAGGTAGCTCTCATCCAGATCACCACTTTGCAGATGAGTGCACTGAAGCTGAAGATCAAGTAGCATCTCCAAAGTCATATGGCTCGTGTGGGGAGGGGCTGGGTTCTGAACCCCGGCAGCCTGACTGCAGAATCACCTGTAAACAGACCCCAGGTCTCAGACAACAACCTGAAGGTGAGGTGAGCAGTAGGCAGCCTAGAAGTCATGCTTCCCAGGTCCTGGAGAGAAAAGAGGGCAGGAGCTGATCAGACCTAGGTGCTCCATTTTTTCTTTTTAAAAATGTATTTATTTTTATATATTTAGGGTGTAAAGTGCAGGTTTGTTATATAAATAAATAAAATATAAAATAGATATTTTATTTACATATGCACGTGCATGTATACCTACCACATTTTCTTTATCCAGTCCTCCACTGTTGGACACTGAGATTGATTCCACGCCTTTGCTATTGTGAATAGTGCTGCACTGAACACGTATGCAGGTGTCTTTTTTATGTAATGATCTCTTTCTCTTTGGGTAGAGGTCCAGTATTGGGATTGCTGAATTGAGTGATACTTCTACAGTCTGGGATAGGCGTGGGTTCAGACTCTGCCTTCAGTGCCCATGGTGTGGACTTGGGCAAGTTGCTTCCTGCTTCTGAGACTCCTTTCCCTGTGTCTAAAATGAGGCCAGTGTTAATAATTCCTACTCTCTAGGCTACTTGAGAGCACGGAATGAGACCATGCATGCAAAGTGCCCTGCATAGCTCCCAATACCCAACAGATGCTCAGGCAACATGCATTCCCTTCCCGCCCTTCAGACAGAGGTGCCTGGTGTCCCACAGAGGTTTGCCGTCCACAGGGACACTCTGTCATCTCCGTCCCACCTGCATCCAAGACTAGGACACCTGGAGCTACCTGAGAGACTCCTTCCTTTTTCTTGAGCCATCCTGCAGCCCTCTTTCAGCAACCTCTTGAGATGGCGAGAGGTGGCCAAGCCTAGAAGTTTGGATCTGTGTTGTTGCTGGGTTCTGGGTGACGAGCACCATCTCTATCACCTGGGCGTCTCCCCTGAGCGTAGCAGCCATTCAGAATCACCAGCGATGCTGCGCGGTGATGCAGGGGTGGGGAAATTCTGAAAAAGGAAAACAGAGCATACAACATGCTAGATTTTTCCTAATCACTCAGATACATCTGGTCTTAACCCATTATAACAGTACGGGCCCAATTAGTCAGATACAGTGTAAATAATCTATTTTAAGGATAAAAAATATCCTTGTCCCCAGCATAAATATCTCCCAAGCAGCCGGAATGTTCCGGGGGACTTGCAGGGGGAAAAGTCTTGCCACAGATTCTGATGAGTTCTGCAAAGAAAGGGAGGCCTTCGCCACACTGCAGTTTGGCAGTTGCGAATTTCAATTTAGTTCAGCAACCGTTCACTGAGCACCTGCTGAGTACAGGCATTGGGAGGAAGCCAGGATGAGGCTGCTGGTGCCTGGGAAAGATCCAGCCTGGAACCAGGCAGGCCCGATATGGACAGGGCTTCCCGGCTGTGTGACCATGACCCAGTCACTTCACCTCTCTGAGCCTCCGTTTCCTCCCTGGTGATGAGTGGACAATAGTTCTTTTCCTTTCAGGGTAGTCGACGGGATTAAATAAGATAATGGGTATCCATCACCCAGCAAGGGATTAGGACTTAATTTTTAAGAACGAGCTGGGCTCCCCAGTGCAGCCTGGGGGACTCACCACCCTCATTCAATAAACAGAGTCCTCCTGCTGCCTGCTCTGGCGGGTGCCGGGTAGCGTTTGCCCTTGTGAGAAGCAGCAGGTCTCAGTTCATGGTTTTGGAGCTCCTGCCCTCTGATTCTCCAGCTGGGGCTCAGAATTGAGGCTGCAATTCCTTTTCTCTGTTCCCAACACCCTCCAGGTCCCCCTTCTGCACCTTCCCCGGCTCCTTCTACTGTGGGAGTTTCAGCAGCTCAGGGAGCTGACTGCCTCTCCTCATGGAATTTCCAGTTTCTCTCTAACCTATCTTTCAAGTCAGACAGTCCCAAATGCACCCTCCCAGTTTGCATGACAATTCGTCCTGTCATTTCACCATGACAGTTCCATGAAAAATAAAAAAAGGTGGGACAAAAATGTATGAAGATGAAAAATAGTCCAACTTAAACCCTGCCCTCAGATAGCTTACAGTCTGCTGGGGAGACAGAGCACAGATGTCGGGGCTTTCAGCACAGCATAATGAATGCTGTGGGGGGCTGTAGGGGATGGAGAGGGGAACTGTGAAACCCAAAGGAGGCACATACCTGAGCCCAGGGAGTCAGAGAAGATGATCTGAAAACAGAATAATATCAGTAATAATGAGAGCCAACGTTTACTGAGCAGCTGCTGAACTCAATGCACCATACTAGAAACTTTATATGTTTTTTTCTACTTTGTACAACTCTATTATTATTTTGTGAGGAGATACTACTATTACACAGAAAAGCCTGGTAGTTAAAAGCCCCATCTTTGAAGCCAGACTGCTTGGGTTCAAATCCTAGGTCTGCCAGTTATTAGCTATATGACCTTAAGCAAATTACTTAACCTCTCTGTGCCTCAGTTTTCTCTTCTGTTAAATGGAGATAATGATAATACCTCATAAGGTTGTTGTGAAGATTAAGTGGAATTAAGAGCTATATTAATGTATTTATTAATATGTGAGTATGTAATCTAGAATATACAATAAATACATTATATATTAACATAAATAATATATAATAATATGTTGTATACTATGTTGTAGTAACACATACTTATATATAGGATTGTGCCTGGCATATAGTAATCACCAAACAAGTATCATTGTTATCCCCAAAGAGAAGGTGGTAGCCAAGAATATTCCAGGGAGAAACAGCATTGAGGTGAGAAGTATCAGGGTGTGTTTAGAGCTCTAAATGGAACGAATTGAGCAAAGTTGTTATTCTTTTTGTTTTTTAGAGGCAGGGTCTTGCTCTGTCACCCAGCAGGAGTGCAGTGGCATCATCATAGCTCACTGTAGCCTCGACCTCCTGGGCTCAAGCAATCCTCCCACCTCAGCCTCCTGAGTAGCAAGGACTACAGGCATGCATCACCATGTCCAGCTATTTTATTTTTTTATAGAGATGGGGTCTTGCTGTGTTACCCAGGCTGGTCTTGAACTCCTGGCCTCAAGCCATCCTCCAGCCTTGGCCTCCCAAAGTGCTGGGATTATAGGTGTGAGCCACCTCACCTGGTCTGTGTTATTACACTTCATTGTTAATTGTGTCATTGTGTTGTGCTGTGAATAATGGTAATGATGGCCAGCACCATCTGACTGGGTCTTTCAAGCTCTCCTTCCTCTGACTGTGTCCCCTCTCCTCCCTCTGCAGAGTGGCCAGAGTTCGTGAGGAACTATGCCCCATGGTGGGCCACTCACACACTGGACTGGCTCAAGTTTGGCAAGAAGGTGCTGGTGGTGCACTTTGAGGACCTGAAGCAGGACCTCTTCGTCCAGTTGGGCCGGATGGTCAGTCTGCTGGGCGTGGCAGTCAGGGAGGACCGGCTGCTCTGTGTGGAGAGCCAGAAGGATGGCAACTTCAAGCGCTCGGGGCTCCGGAAGCTCGAGTATGACCCCTACACCCCGGACATGCAGAAGACCATCTCTGCCTACATCAAGATGGTGGACACGGCCCTCAAAGGGAGGAACCTCACGGGTGTCCCTGATGACTATTACCCAAGATGATGTGTCCACATGGGGGGAGGGTAGGCTAGGAGTCCTGACCATGCAGGCCCTGAGGACTCAAGACCCATGGTGACCCCACTGATCTGTCCTCTCTTTGGTTTGGGGACAATCCCCTTGACTGTTCTTTGCCTTCAATGAGTTTCCTGCATGACAGAGGAGGCTCAAGGGAAGAGATTGTCCAGGCACTACCACCCTACTCACATGTTCCCCCCTTGGCAATGTGGGGCATCTGGTTTGGGGGGGTTCTAGTTACATGGACTCTTTTCTGTCCCCTGTGTCCCTGCCCCTGCCACTCTGGGTTCCGCTTGTGGGAGGGAGGGCTCATCAGCTTCAAGGAGACTTGCTGGATGCCCTGTGGCCTGGGGGGCTTTTGTAAAAACATGGTCCCAGATGCTTGTCCCTTCTGGGCTGAGCTTTCGTAGCCCCCTTCTCATCTCCACTCAAGAAGCACTGGCACTGACATTTAACTCAGGCCACCTTCTGTTCTAAAGAAAGATTGCTGGGAAGTTTCTCCGTGGCCTTAGGCTTCTGACATCCTGGGTAGAGTGGGGAGGCAATGGTGCTCATGGTAGATTAATTGGAGACACCAAGCAGGGCTGTTGGTGTCATGGGCCCACCCGAGGCCACACTGCTTCTCAGAAATGAGCTGCTTGCCTTTCCACCTCCAGGGCATAAACCCTGCCCCCTTCTGTCCATGCTGTGTCCAGGAAGTGACCGTGGGATCCTGATCCCAAATTCAAGGAACCTCAGGCACCAACAGTGAACCCACAAGGATGGTCACCTGCCACACGCAGAATTTGAGTTAAGAGAGAGCCCTAGTGATATCTCTCTCCACGATGGGCTCTAGTCGGTCTTACACTGCCCTTCTGACCCCTACATATGGGTCCTTTGCTATCCAGGGGAGACAGCAAGAGTGCTCTTAATCAGATGGAACCATACCCAAAATGGAACCCCTCTACCTTCCCAGACCACCTATCTCCCCTTGATCATAGTCCAATAGGCCAGCTTCCCTTGGGGGGCCCTTTAAGGAATGGGGTGAATGAAATTGTGTCATTTCTATACAAACACTGCTCTCTTGATGCTAAGATGCCAAACCAAAGGATTTCTGAGGACCTGAATCACGGAGCATCAGTCTTACAAAGTGTTGGTCCAGGGTGCCATCTCTTCCCCAACCCTGGATGCCAGTGGCTTCCCACCCGCTCCACACCTGCACCATCCATCATTGTGTAGATGAAAAAGCCATAGATCATGGCCTCTATGCTATTCTGCTGGAGCAGCCTCCCTAGCGGTCCCTCTGAAGCCTTGGGATGCAGGTAAATGCTCATTCCCAAGTAGCAAAGAGACCACGGAGAAGGTGCGTGTAAAGAGATATATTTTTGTAAGAGGAATATGATTAATACATTCCGCCCCTCGGAATCTGGCCATGCAAAGAAAAGGGCACAGGGATTAGACCTGTGCCACCCTTCCCCAGTTCCCTCATCTGTAGGATTTGGGCTGCCCCAGGCCCACCCAGGGGGCTCTGAATGTATTTTGTACCGTGTTTCTTTCCCCCAGGTGAATTTCTAGTCTTTTTTCATGAAGCAGTGGAGGGTTTGGCCTCCCTTCCATTGGGAGGTCAGCTCTCTCTGGGAGACTCTTGGTCTAAGACCTAGGTCACTTCTTTGCTGGTGGTCCCCTCTGACCACAAGCTTCTGTCTGACAATTCCTCAGGTCAACACCATCATTAAATGCGAGTTTTGTTGATGATTCTCTCATGTGGTAGAGTGTTGTGTAAAACAGGTTCACAAATGGGATGTTTTCCTGGGATGTGTATTGTGTGTGTGTGTGTGTGTGTGTGTGTGAGAGAGAGAGAGAGAGAGAGAGAGACAGAGAGAAACAGAGACAGAGAGAGAGATGAGAAACAGATAGAGAGACAGAACATGTTCAGGGTGATGGGCGGGCTGGTGTATAACTGCTTTTGTGCCTGTGTGACCCTGGCATAGCTGCTTAGGAAGAATTACATGCCTCTGTGTGTAAAATTGCCTTTGTGTCCACCTGCCTCCCTGTGTTTTGAGACTGCATCCCGCAAGTTGCCGTGATGACCATCCCATTTTTAATGTGTCTGTGCAGGTTCTTGTGTATGGGATTGCACCTGTGTAAAGGAGGAAATGGTCAATGTGCATGAAACCCTTGTGTGAGAAGCTGCCTGTCTATTTATGGAGGGCATGTCTTCTGCATGCACCTTTTGTCCTTGGCTGCTGTGAGAGGGAGGGACTGTGGAGAGAAGTGGTAGGTGGGATGAGATCACTAGAGTGTCATGAAAATGCTCCTGCCTAAGTATGTGCACAGGTATGGAAGAGGTTATCCATGAGAGGCATCCCTTCTGTGTATGTTTGTGTGTGAGAGAGAGTGTGTGTGTGTGTGAGGGGGAGAGAAAGAGAGAGAGAGAGAGAACCTGAGTGTAACGCTTTGCACAGGCATATGCAGCAGGGAAGTCAGTGAGAGTCCAGGAGGACAGAGAAGTCCCCTCTGCTCCCTGGTGGGTGCGGATGAGCTTTTCTAAACCTCCACATACTGCTGAAAGAAGACCCTGTGCTCTTCCTCCTTGTGCTTCAGAGGGGCTTCCGTGAGGAGGTACTGATGTCCAGGGGCTGTTTCCCAGCCAGAGGGAGACCAAAGTATTGTATACTGATACACGGACAGTAAGCGGGGAGGAGCAGGGCCAGACAGAGGAAAGAGAAAGGGGCTTCTCCTCCCCTCAGGCAGGGAGAGCTCAGAAGGACTGAGAGTGCTGGGGAGACTGGTGGGGATGGGAGGAGATCTCAGAAAGGGTGTGAGTTTGTTCCAGAATCCAGAAGAATAGGGCCTTTTTCTAGGGGTTCATCTTGGCTCACAAAGTTCATTTTGGGATGACTGATTGAGCTCTGATCTGGGCCCAGAATACACTCTGTCCCCAATATTAAACCAAGTCCGATCTGGTCACAGACTGAGCCCAATCCTAGAGCCTTGAACCTGAGTCAAAGTTAAGCCCTGATCCTGATCACAGACTGAGCCCTAATCCTGTGCACATACTGATCCATGAACCCTCATTCCTGCCCCACGTTGACTGAGTCACATTGGACTGAGTCCCAAACTACTTATATTTAGCCTTGACCCTAGTCATTGACTATACTCCAACCTCAGTCACAGACTGAGCCCTTACCTGCCCCAGAACTAATGCTGATAGTGTCTCCCGACTGAGCCCTCATCTCTATCATGGACTGAGCTTTGATTCTGGTCACAGGCTGAGCCCTGAACCAAGGTGCCAATTTTCTTTCACTTTTCTAAATACTATCTATGCAACCAAATCCTCCCAACTGGAGGTGCAGGAAACCATGCAGTGTCTAGCTCCAAGTTCTCAGGGATCCTTCTCAGAACCCACAGATTATGTGCCTTATACAAATCCCTACTTTCCACCTGCCCCCACCACAGATCACCGTCAGGTGGGAGGGGGTGGTGCGAAAGCTGTTTAGGCCAAAGGTGGGGCTGGACAGTTTACCAGCCTCTTCTTTGGCTGATTTCTGCCCTTCCTATCACACTTCATCAGCCCTCTGGAATAAAATCTTCATATTTCAGACCCAGAAGGAACGAGGTAGCATTCATTCATTCATTCATTCATTCCATATTTACTGAGCACCTACCATGTGTCAGGCGCTGCTCTCGATTCTAGGAACTAAAAGAGTAACAAGACTGACAAAAATCTATGCTCCAGCAGCTTACACTTTACTGGTACTGAGCAGATATCTCAAAGTGATCAGAAAACTTTCAGAGAGATGATGGTGAGACAAAGAAGGAAAAGGACTGGGGTGGTTCCTGACCAAACCCATGAGGTGGGTAGCACAGAGATTGTTAACTACATTTTATAGGGGGAGATCAGTGCTCAGAGGCAGGCAGCGGCTGACCCAAGCCACACAGAAACCAATAGTGTTACCCACACAACTGGTGGGTTCAATGGCTTGGCGGGTGACCACAACCAAGGAAGATTTAGCAGGGGGACTTTACTTGTCACAAGTGAATAAGACACTAGGGATGGTCCCCAAGCAGTGCTTCCCTGAACAACGGTGAACACAGGACTCTTGGGCTGGTGAGCCGAGCCACCGAATACAGAACTGGGGTCAAGGCCACACAGGCACGGTTGAGGATCATGCTTCCATATACATTGCATGCATAGAAAATGGTCAACAAGTTCCTCCCTGGGATTGGGCAGGGCGTGGGGTTAGTACGGTAGTGAGGAGAGTTCACCAAAGTTCATCTCCAACTCAGGCGTCTGTGGGTCCAACTGGGCTTTGCTTTTCCAGGGCTGAGCTTCTTCCTGGAACTTTTTTGAAACAGCAAGAACTCAAGATGCAACAGTCACCAGTGGATACTTTTTCACAGTGCATCCCCCAAAACCCTAGGCTGCATCCCCCAAACCCATAAAGCCTAGGTTGCTATAGCAGAGCTGGGGCCAAGGCCTCCTCCAAGGGCCTAAAGGTCCTTTCCACATACAGAGAGTGACATGGCCCTTGCACTTAAAGAGGAAGGAAAGTTTTGGATCCAAGAGTTCCCCAGTGCTGGGTCCATGCCTGGCCTGGAAGCCACGGCATCTAGACTCTCGTCCTGCTGCTGCCTGGGGCTCCAGGACTCAGGAGAACAAGCAGGGCTTGGAATCTGCTGATTTGGGGGATTTCTTCTAGATTCTCCTATAACCTCGGAGGAGGCTGCAGATACATCCCGGTGGACAATGCAGGAATGGGTAGAGGGGGAGGCAAAAAGATTGCTGGGAGTAGGTCCTGCAGGGATCCAGCCTCCTTCCAGAGACCAGGCCCCTTTCCTTCCCCATTCTCTCCTTCACTGTTTTCTCCCCGCTTCCCTCCCCCTTTTCTCTCTGTTTTTCTTTACCCAGCCTCCTGTTCTCAATTCCCCTCTTTGTGGTCTCTGATTTCCTCCAGCTGCTCATTAAATCTCTTTTCTTTCCTGTCTTTCTGCCCCTCCTTCTCTTTTCTCTTCTCTTCCTTCCCCCCTCTTTCTTTCTCTCCCTCTCTTTCTCTCTTCCTTGATTTTTGTTTCTGCCTGTGCAAAATCTCACCATCTCTACCTCTTGATCTCTGAGCTCTCTGCCTCTCTCTCCGACTCCCTCCCTCCACCCCTCTTGTTCTCTCCCATCTCCTCATCCTCTTCCTGAAGAGTGGGGGCGACTCAGCATGATCCAGACCTAGTGAGACAAACGCTACCCAGGCTGGTAACCAAGGAAGTGGTTTCCTTAGCAACAGAATCTGCAGGCATGGGCTCCACTGCCCCAGCCCTTAGCTATTACAGTAAGAGAGAAAGAGAGAGAGAGAGAGGATGGGAGGGGCAAACTTTAAAACAATAAAGACACTGCTACATGCTCCTAATGAGAGGGGACAGTGCTCAGAGACAAGCTCAGTGCCTGGTACTTTGGGGACACTAAAAAATATGAGAGATGTAGGGCTTTGGGATCAGAGAGTGGCAAATAGTATGCAGAGAGCGGTGGCGGGGGGCAGGAATCTGCAGGACCTGGTGACATACTGAATGTGGAGGTGGGGAGATAACAAAGAAAACAAAGAGGACCCCAAGGTTCTGGCCTGGGCAGCTCCAGGGAGAGAGCAGAGAAGCCAGGGAGGAAGGGAGAAAACAGGTTGAGTTGATATGGCTTCGTGTGCCCAAGAGTTCACCACCTAAGTCGGGGCTGGGGGGAGGGAAGGTATAGAGATGACAGAAATATCTCATTCACTTCTCTCTTATAAACAGGCAACGAGGAACATGGGAGAAGAAACATGTGTAGTCTTAAATTACTTAACTCCGAGAAGTTAAAGAATTTGCTCAAGGGACACAAAAGTTGGTGGCAGCACTTGGATTTGAACCTGGGGATGATCCAAGGCCTGTCCAGAAGGTGGAGGGGACAGAAGAAGGTAGAATAAGCAGAGATAGAGAGAAAGGCAGAGAAAGGACACAGGGAGAGAAACAGAGAAAGAGAGATTTAAATCATTGATCTGGCACTTCTTCCCACCGGGAAAACAAAAATATGTTCACTTTTAGAGAAATGAGAGGAGACAAAGGCGCCCCACTGTATGATAGCTTTGGCAGTTATAAATAACTGTCCCCAAAGAAAACACCTGTCAGGACACATTTGCTTCCAGAGAGACGAATTGTATCCCCGGTCCATGTTGATATTTAAATGACTCAGAGTGGATGTCGGGGGCAGAGGGCAGAAAGTTGATCAACATAACACAGAAACCTAGCTTGGCTTTTCCAAAAAGCAATAAAATGGGCAGGCGAGGAGAGCTGTAAATCTGGATGATAATAATAACCATCCTTGCAAAAGCAACATGTTTATTCATCATGTTTGCAGGTTTACTATTGCCCCTCAAATTTGCAGTCAACAATCTGCCAGTGAGCACGGGGAGGAACACAAGAATGAGAACAAACTGGCAGAGCACTGAGGAGGAAGAAATAATAAAATATTTATCCCCTTGCCCCACCCTCCCTGCCATGGCTGCCTTAAATCCAATTTCAAACAAAGGTGGTGATTTATCCAAGCAGGGCTGGGCAGCTTTATTTCAGGCCTCTGACAGCTAATTGAAATGAGCAGTCATTATGGAATGAAATGTGTTGCAGCAAAATGATTTTTGTGTATTCTGGAGTCATTTGCTAAACAATTATGGAGAAAGGAAAAGTCAGCCAGGGGTGAGAAAGAGGGTATAGCACTTGAGGGTGACAAGACTTTTGCGTGTCCTTTCAAAGCGGGGGACAACAGGGAGGAAGAGAAATTCTTTTCTGAAACATAAGTTAGGTACTTAATCTGTTACCATAATTACCTGGGCTTCCAGAACTTGGAATGCCTAGGTGTTATCCCAGACCTCCTGAATCAGATTTTCTAAAATATGGGGACCAGAAGTCCTCCCTTATTTCCCAAAGCTTCCCAGGTATAGGGACCACTGCAATGAGAGATGGTGCACCAGGATGGTGGGTTACAATGATCCTGTAGACTTGCAGTGAGGCAAAGGTGTGTTTATAACTGACTTGTAGGTAACTGCTGGTCCCAATGTAGGCACTGCCATGACAGCAGAGTACAAAGTATTATTGATATCACCTGTGCATCCATGGCTTCTCATGCGTTATGATCTGTGTATTGCTAGAGCTAGCAGAGTACCTGGCACATAGTAAGTGCTATGGAAACGTCTGTTGATTTTCTAAAATAAGTGAATCAAGGATTATTAAAGGATATTGAGATAAAAGCCACAAGCCACCTGCCAGAGGAGGCCTGAGTTAGTCCTTTGGCTGCCCTGAATATTACCTCTAGTAATATAGAATTGTTTTTTATTATCCCAACCCCATCTTGGACTGCCAAAGCCAATGGTGTGTGGTGCAGTCCACCATCCTAGCTCTCAACAGCCAATGTATCTCTTCACAAATTCACATTCAGTGGTGTCCCGTGGGCATTTTAAAATTGGCCATGGTGGGAATATACATCATGGAAATTGGCAAATGCTACAAATCAGGTTTTTCTTTTTATTTCTTCCTTCCCTTCTTCCTCTCTCTCTCTCTCTCTCCCTTTCTTTCTTTACTTTTTCCTTTTTTCTTCTTTCTTTCTTTTTCTTTTTTTTTTAAATCAGTTGAGTATTTACCAGCACACCACTGCCCAAATTATACAGGCACACACCATGCTATTTATTTTCTTTTCCATATCTTCATTCATACTGTCTCCTCCACCTGAAAGCCTTTTTCTGGCTGACGTCTTGGCCTCCTCCTCTTCCTGACAGCTTCCCCTAACTACAGAGACAAGATTTGATGCCTCCTCTAACCTCCCTAATCACAGTTCTGGACATGGCGATTGTGTTTAGTAGTGCGTGTGTGTGTGTGTGTGTGTGTGTGTGTGTGTCTTACCAAGATATGAGCTTCATTAGGATAAACAAAATCTTCCTTTCTGGATTCTCATTGTGCCTCCTGGCACAGACTAGATGATGTGCAAATGTTCAGCTGACGAAAGAATGAGTACTTCAATTGTATTTAACACCCACCTACCAATCTGTTGGCCTCAAAAACCTTTGAGTCAGTGGACAGAAGGATCTGCCTGCCCAGACATCGGCCAAGGGGAAAGGGAAGTAAGAAACAACTTACAGTGATGATAGTAGCTAATATTTATTGAACAATAATTCTGTGCTGAGCACTATGCTGGGAGCTTCACACATGAAACATTACTGAAGCATCCCTAGGGGGCAGTGAATCTTATTGCCCCTGATTTTCAGTCGAGGAAACCAAGGCTCAAAAAGGTGAAGCTATTTTCTCAAGGTCACACAGCTTAGAAATAGTGGACTTTGAACCCAGGGAGTCTAGTTCCAGAGTCTTTCTGTTTAAACACTATACTGCATCCTAGCAGAACACATGTGTCCAGAGTCAAGAAGACAGGGTGGGTCTTGCAAGGCACAGTGAGGGTTGTCGGTGGCAGCGTCCAGCAAGCAGGAGACTGCTGCAGCACAAGAAATGAGGGAAGAAAACAGAGTCAGCAAAGTGTTGGCCTTTCTGGGGCTAAGGACCCATGGGGTGAGGTGAGATGAAGACCAGGCCACCATGAGGGAAGCAGGCTGGGAGCTGGTGGTACAGATGCCTTTGGGTTCTTAGCTGCACGTTGGTTTATAGGTTCCCATGGCAACTGCCAAGCAATAATCTCTTACTCCACAACTCAGTGGTTCCCTAGAAATTCTTTCTTCTGCACTTCCACCAACATACCCCGCAGCTTATGGAGGCAGGGTGGCAGTTTCCTCTCCAGGAATGACTACACTGGAGAAGAAACCATAGCCCAAGTCCCTTTTGTTATAGTAATGGCGGAGGGAAATTTGAGGGGAGGCAGAAAAGAAAGAGAGAAAAAGGGAGAGAGATCCAAGATGGCCGAAAACTAGCAGCTCAGGATTGTAGCTCCCAGTGAAAGCGCAGAGAAGGAGTGGATGCCACACTTTCAGAAGAATTTTTGTTGCTCACGGACCAGGAGATTCCCAGTGGAGGAGCCCCACGGGTCATCAGCATGACTCTTGTGGCCGGCGTGGCGGTTTTGCTGGCGCTCTGGCGCGGCGGTTCTCGGTGCAGAGTAAATGGGACTGGGTCTCCTTTTGGTTGATGTTTGGAGCTCCGGGAAGGCAGAACTGAAGAGGGAAGCCAGACCAGCGATTCCCCAGCAGAAAAGCATGACGAATCTCAACGCTGCTGTTTTAGCCTGCGCAGTGGGTTGCTCAGATTCCGGCGCTGGGAATCAACAAGTCGGACGTCCACTCAGAGACCCAATTCAAAAGTCAGCAATTACAAAGATGACAGGTGGATAAATCCACAAAGATGGAAAGAAACCAGCGTAAAAAGGCTGAAAATACCCAAAATTAGAATGCCTCTCCTTCTACAGGGAATCATAGTTCCTCATCAACAAGGGAACAAGGCCTGATGGAGAATGAGTGCGTTCCAATAACAGAATTAGGTTTCAGAAAGTGGTTAATAAGAAACTTCTGTGAGCTAAAAGAACATGTTCTAACCCAATGTAAAGAAACTACGAACGTTGAAAAAAGGCTTGACGAAATGCTCACGAGAATAGACAATTTAGAGAGGAATATAAGTGAATTAATGGAACTGAAAAACACAATACGAGAACTCTGTGAAGTATGCACAGGTTTCAACAGTCGAATTGATCAAGTAGAAGAAAGGATATCAGAGGTCAAAGACCAATTTAATGAAATGAAACGAGAAGACAAGATTAGAGAAAAAAGAGTAAAAAGGAATGAGCAGAGTCTCCAAGAAATATGGGACTACGTGAAAAGACCTAATTTACATTTGATAGGTGTACCTGAATGTCATGAAGAGAATAAATCCAAGCTGAGAAATATTCTTCAGGATATTATTCAGGAAAACTTTCCTAACCTAGTAAGGCAGGATAATACACAATTCCAGGTAATACAGAGAACACCACAAAGATATTCCTTAAGTAGAGCAACTCCAAGACACATAATCATTAGATTCACTAGGGTTGAAATAAAGGCGAAAGCTCTAAGGGCAGCTAGAGAGAAAGGTCAGGTTACCCATAAAGGGAAGGCTATCAGACTCACAGCAGATCTCTCAGCAGAAACTCTACAAATTAGAAGAGAATGGGGGTCAATATTCAATATCCTCAAAGAAAAGAATTTTCAACCTAGAATCTCATATCCAGCCAAACTAAGCTTCATAAGTGAAGGAAAAATAAGATTTTTTGCGAACAAGCAAGTACTCGGATTTTATCACCACCAGGCCTGCTTTACAAGAGCTTCTGAAAGAAGCACTACATACAGAAAGGAACAACCAGTATCAGTCATCCCAAAAACTTACCAAAAGCTAAAGAGTATCACCATAATGAAGAATCTATATCAACAAATGGGCAAAACAG